>SKCR01020284.1:0-50459 GCA_019454045.1 Zanthoxylum bungeanum | reverse complement strand
TACTGAAATTATGATTTCTGGGTTAAATATTCTGTTTTTAAGTATTGAGTGATTAAAATAAATTAGTTTATTTTAATTACTCAAGAAAAATTAAAGAAATCGAAAAATTTAATTTTTTCCCACATTCCGCTACGCCTTTGAGAAAACCCCAACAGGTCGGTGGTGATTCAGCCGAGCATAACCTAACTGAGCTTACCCCTAGGTAAACGGAGAAATCCTGCAGATGTCTGGGGTCCAAGACCTCCCAGAGAACCTGAGGTCGACATTGGGACACCTAATCCTGATCATCAACCACATGGCCAATGCGGTGACTTTTGAGGACGTTGTGGCCTTTGAAAACATTTCACCCGGGGAGGCCATTACCAAAGTCAGCACCTTCCTCCAAAAGGTAAAAACAATCTTCAACCTGATATATCCATTTATCAACTTAGTTTTTATATACTGACCTGGTATGATGCTATTGTAGATGAATTATTTGATGGCTACAAACTTGGATGTGCTGACCAATATGGTGGCAGGGGGGTCAGTCCCAAATGTTATAAAACGAGTTGACTCGAAAGGAGCAGCAATTTGTCAAGGAGTTAGTGTTGGGGTTTTGAACGTATTACTCGGGTAAAGTAGCGGAATGTAGGAAAATCAAATTTTCCGATATCTTTAATTTTTCTTCGGTAATTAAAATAAACTAATTTATTTTAATCACTCAATACTCAAAAACAGAATATTTAACCCAGAAATCATAATTTCAGTAAATTACCGTAAAGCCCCAAAACTTTCCATTTTAATCATTTTAGTCCTAAGTTGTTCAAAACAAGCTTAGGTGATTTCCAATCACAACCAAAATGATTTGTACATCAAATATACATGAAAACAGAATTCTGAAATTTTTTCTAGATTTTTCAGTAATTACGGAAAATCCCAAACCTTTTATCTTTTGATCATTTTGGTCCTAAATTATCAAATACAAGTGTAGGACACAGAAATCGGCGACGCTGTTCCAGGCTCACGGCCCGGACGGGAGTACGGAGTAGTCCGCGGGGAACTAAACCGGAGAATAAAAGAGTCGCCACCCAGCGTAAACTGGGAAATGATTTAAGGCCGCACTCACCCCTCACAAGGGAAGACCTCAAACCGTTGGGTACGGAATGATCCCTTACTTATGACACTTGTAATGAACGGATTTATGCGATAATATAACCAAGTCTACGGAACATACATACGCGAGAATAACTTATATCTATGTTTGCATACATAGGAGTAGAACCTATATCTAAGTTTGCATACATAGGAGTAGAACCTATATCTAAGTTTGCATGCATAAAAGTAAATCGACATAACGGCAAGCACACAATTTCATGAACACATGCGTGAACGTTTCCTCAAGCGGTACGTGGAGTTGTATCCCAAGTACAGACCACACTACCGTCCATTCGGATTCGGTTAAGGAATTTACGTCTGGGTTTCCATCCGATATACCAAGAGAAGCAAAACTCAATTACTGACCCAATATTGACATACATGAAACTTGATGCATATGACCATAAGTAACCGAAGAGAACAAAACAAATACGGAATAATAAAACAACAATAAACGGAAATTAAATACGAAATAGTAAAAAGACAAATAACGCGAAATAAATGCCAAATAATGAAATATGTGACCAAAGAATTCGGCCGTTTTCAATATAGGACTTTGCATACCCGGTTGGACGTATTCCACGTCCAACTGAGCATGCCGTTTCCATGATGACAAAATAAAATATAACAAAGGGTGCCCTCAGGTCTTACCTTTTTAGTCGCTTTTTAGAAATGCGTTACGTGGTCGTCGGAAGGGTTAACGCTCCGTAACTTTTCTAGTTCGCTGGTTCGGTTTCACTGCCATTTTGTTCACTGTTTTATCCACTTTCCGATTCGGTTTCGCTGCTGTTTTTGTCTCTGTTTTGGCACTATTTTTAGGGACTGTTTTATGGGGTTTAGGGACTGTTTTCAAGGGTGATTTTGCACTGTTTTTGGTCAATTTATTGGACTGTTTTGGGGTGTTTTATTCACTGTTTTGGGGGGTTTTAAGGGGCTGTTTTCAGGGTTTCTTTTTGCTCAATGTTTTCGGCTTGGTGGGGGCTGTGTATTTGTTATTTGGTTAATTTGTTCGGTGCTTTTGTTGCTTTGTGGTGTGCGTTTGATGTGAGGTTTTCTTATTGTTATTTTGTCGGTCAGTGGGTTGCTGCTCGCTTCACATGTCCAAGTCACGCCTTTATGTATTTTTTGGTTTCTGTATTTTTTTGTTTGAGTCGGTTTGTGCCTAAGTTGTGTCGGTGTGTCTGTGTGCTTAGAGTGTGAGGGTTGGCTGTTTTGTGTGCGTGAGTGGCGTGTGTGTGTTACGTGAAGGGGGGGTGTGTCTTTGTTGTTTGTCATTTGTGTGTGTGTCAAAAGGTGTTGTGTGTGTCAAAAGGTGCCAAGTAGGTTCTGAGAGAGGGCGTTTGGTTTTAGGGTTTCCTTACTCACGACTGCAGGTGTAAGAAAGAGAGTGCATGCAAAGGGAGAGAGGACATGAGCGAGGTTTTGTTTGTGTTTGTTGAGAGCAGTTTCAGCTGCTTGAGGGTTTGTGTGGCCTTGTTGCTTGCGCTGGAGAGATAGGACGTGAATATGGAGGGAGCCGAGAGATGAAGAAAGGGCCCGGGTGTTTGTATTAGGGTTTGTTGTTACATACGTGGCCTTGTGCATTTTACTTATTTGATCGGTGATGGGTATTGTTGAATGAAAGAGCCGTGGCTGTGTGGGTGGGTTTGAGAAGAGTGCGTGGCTGAAGGTGACTGGTGCGTGAGAGAGGAAGGCTGCCGAATGAAGAGAGAGAGGGGTGGTCTGTGTTGCCGAGAGAGAGATGCAGTGAAGGAGATGAGAGTTGTTTGCGTGAGTGGTTAGGGTGTTTTTTTTTGTTATTACCGTGAATGTCCTAATAAGAGTGAGTTAGGGTTGTCCTTATTTGGGTAGGAAAGAAATCATGCAATTATGGGGGATATCTTTTAATTAGCGTGCTACAAGGAAAAGATCAATTGAATTAGGAAGGTGATTTGTTTTAGTTTAGGAAATGGATTTATGAGATTTGATTTGATTTATTTAGTTTAGGCATGTGATTTGATTTGATTTATTTAATTTGGGAAGGTGATTTATTTTGATTTATTTAATTTGGGAAGGTGATTTATTTAGATTTCAACATGTGTTTAATTATTTTGGATTGGGCTTGGAGGCTTGGGCATGTGGCTTGGCCTTTTTGGTGGGCTTAGGCTTGTGGGTTTGGTATGGGTTGCGGGGTTTTGGGCCAAGGATGAATTTTAAAACAGAGATCCAACGAGCGAACCCGAAGCTAAGCAAATGAATTAAGTCCAACAAGGTATTGATTTTTGAATTTTCCATTCCGACGTCCGTTTCCCGCGACTTATTGGGTAGTGCCTCCATATGAGGCTCATCATCGGGACTTATATGCAAAAATACAGTGCCTACAACACATTTATGTGATATCCAATCACAACCAAAATAATTTGTACATCTTATATACAAAACAAAACAGCCCAAAAGTTTTTTTCTAGATTTTTCCCAAATTACCGTGAGGTCCCAATACTTTACATTTTGATCATTTTGGTCCTAATTTGTCAAATACAAGATTATGTGATATCCAATCACTACCAAAATAATTTATACATCTCATATGTATCAAAATACAATATATATATGAAAAACCCCAATTTTGGTTGAGGTTATAAACCCTCATTTCTCAAATTAAATCAAATTAACAAAATTAGCCAAAATTAACAAAATCTAATACTTTAATCTAATCTCTACAACACCAAACAAGTCTCATCACTTTCAAACAACTCAAGAATATTATAGGTCATCAATGAGTGGCCTAATAACTCTAGAATGATAATATGATCATCAAATGACCAAAAGAAAGCTTACTAACTCCTTAATATCTTTCTTTCAACATCATACATGCATACACCCATCATCCATGCTTCCAGCCATCAAAAACACAAACAAGAAAGAGTAGAAAAACTTAAGAACAAACTATGTTATAGCCAAGAACAAAAGGAACAAATTTCCCATAATAGAAAGTTTGAAATACTTACTAAAATCCAAGCTTTCTTTAGTTTTTCTTATTGGTTCTTCATTTTTTCTCTCTAACTTATTTTGTTTATATTTTGGAGGCTTGAACAAGGATGAAACAAATGGAAATATATATCACTTATATATTATTAGGGTTGGGCGAAATTGGCTTAAATCATTCCTAACTTTATCATAATAGTAGATATTTATATTTTAATTATTTTAGTTATTGAACAATTAAAAATTTAAATAATTAATTCAATACAAATATCTCAAATATATGTATTATATTTACTTTAAATAATCCAAATACATATATTAATGACATATAAAAAATATCATAATTTGACAATTAATTAATGTGTGTTTAATAATATCATATATTAAATAAAAATACACATTAATTAGGAAATGACGGATCAACCCCTAAAGCATGTATCTTTCGTTTAACCGTTAAACGACTTATAAATAATCACTATTATTCATAATTGTTGCCATAATGCTCTAAGAGTATATTTCATTATTGACACTCTCTAGGTTCAGACATATTCGTCACGAAATCCAATTTCGTGTCCATAATCTACCCACCCGTAAATTATGACGATCACAGATAAACTCGTTGAACCATACAGGTCGAGGTAATTGCATACATATAATCCCTCCATCACAGGTATCCAGATTATCCTAGAGATATAGATATAAACGTCAAATCTCTATAGGTATAATCTCGTCGACGTATCTATTAACAATCTTAAAATAACACTCGGAACTCACTTCCGAAGTATACCACAACCTTGGATTTAATACATTGTTAATCACATATGGACTATCTATGCTCTATACACAGAACTGACAGATCCTATCTTGATACAAAAAGGATATCATGAGGATCAGTCCACACCCAATGAACAGGCGGAGGTCTGATCTAAATAGACTGGTGACGTGACTGCCATCAAAGAGTTGATGATATCTCATATATCCACAGTGGTATCTCAAGTCGAAGGACAACTATGCTACTCAACCCGAGAAGATTCTTATTGACATTGGTGTACCATTTATTCAGAATATTCGATGAGTCATTTAATGTTTATCCACTATAAACACCTACACATCTATACAAGTCTCATAAGAATCAGGGTTCATTGGGATAAACCATCGGACCAAGTCTCGATATACGGCATTTACTAGTCTCAACAGATTTAACTAACTGACCTGTGTTAGTAAATCTTGACCAGGAACTATATTTGATAATATATTTGATCGGTGAAATCACTCACGTAAAGCAAGCGCACATATCGCTTAGTAGTATAAAATGTATCGATCCCATGAGGACTTAATACCTAAGCTATTAATTTATAAAGCCAAATATTTACGAGTATCTAATAGATTGGTTGTTTGATTGGTTGGTGATTTTAAACTAAAACAAGAAAATAAAATAGTGCGAATGTAACTGAAAGGAAAATTCAATATTATAAAACTATCTAGGGTTGTGAATTCTTCCAATATATTTTAAAGATGAAGTGGTTATCTCATGTTTGTGCAATATAACAGTTTATTAACCTAGAACACGAAATTATGCAAAAGCCTCTATCGATGGTCAGATGCAAACACCCAAATAACCCAATTAATCATATGTCTATGTTAACCAAGTTACTTGAATTCATTAAGACTAAGTTCCAATTGTGGCTACCCCCGCCCGACATGTATATGTCTATCTTGTAAGGAAATCTATTAAGGGTTATCTAATCCTTAAGAGAGATCGTGGGCTATTAAGTCTAAGGCTGAAACCTAAAATCCCTTTGTCAAGTTCATTTTAAGTTTACGAGATCAATCTTATTAATGGCCAGTTAACAAGAAGCATTAAACTTAAGACTTAATAAATAAACATTTATATTACCCAAGACACAAAATAACCCCTTATAAACCGGTGATATTGGAATTCATCACAACCCCAGATAACGGGTTTAGTTACGACAAATATCTAGGACTAGTAAAGACATAAATAAAGTAAATGACATAAAGTAAAGCTTGGAAATTAAAAAGGTAAATAAAGCAATAAAGAAAATGCTGGGGGTTAGAGAATCCACTTTTATTACTTCTATTTTAGATATCTCCCTTATTATAATATATAAAATTTGCATGACATTACCAACCGACCATATATGTGGTATCCTGATTAAGTCAAATTTATGATTAATTCCAACCGACCATAAAGGCGAAATCCAATTTAGTTAGGTTAAAATCAATTTAATTAAGTCCAACCGACCATAAAGACTGTATCCCATTAAGTCAGGTTTTAAATTATTTATATATTATAATTAAGGGAGATTAATCTAAATATTAGTAATAAAAGCTTTACCCTTCACCCCAGCAGATGGGAGTTACCTTCTCATACTGAAAAGTAAAAATAAAGACTGAAAGTAAAGTAAAGAAAGAACTATAGCGTAAAATAAAAAATTAAATACAGAAAGCTGTAAATAAACAAACAAGATACAATTTTTTTAGTATTTTTAAGGAAATCCCCAGAAGAATGTATGAATTTTCCTTCTGATTTCAACTTCAATTTATAGGAAAAATTCTGCCATACGCGTCGCAACGCAAACCACTTGCACGTCGCGACGCGCCGTTGATTCAACGCAATCATGACATGTGGCTATCGGCAAAATAATTGGCTTGGCGTCGCGACGCAGAAGGTTGTACGCATCGCGATGCTGATGTCAACAATAACGTGTATTGTCGGTAGCATGGGATGATGACACGTGTTCGGGGCATGTTAGCAAGATTGATGTAATGTTGACACGTGGCAGGCATATTTTAGAAAGTGTGCATGTTACCAAGTTTCTCTGATTTTGACACTTGTCTGGCGTACGTTAGCGGTCGCGACGCAGAAGTGTTTTTCGTCGCGACGTAGAATTCCAATTTTTCCATTTTCATCCAATTTTCGCCGTTTAAGCCCTGATTTCATTCCAGAGAGTCCTGTTATTTTATTTATCTACAAGATAACACAAAACACATCAAAATATTCACAAAACTCAAGAAACTATACAAAATATTAAGTCAAAAGAGGCGGTAAATATTGATATATTTCTCACTTATCAAAATTTATGGTAGTGACACTTTCTAATGTCAATTACAAACTACTTTGTAACTGTACACTACAGTATATATTATCGGGTCTTTGTCTAATATATACATATCACTAAATTAGATTTAGTTTCAATCTAATCTTAATTAGATCGAATACGTATATAAAAACAAGAGGTGCTACCATTAACAAGTAATATTATGGAAAAGTGTATTGTTCGTATTCATCAATAGAACATAAATATGACCCGGATTGGCGCTTCGAGCACCAAACCTAACAATTTATCCCACTTGCTCTAGTTCCAATCCACGGTATCATATACACATCTCAAGGTGTATCGTATGTACATGGCCATCAAGAGTTCACCTAGCACTCAAGAGGTAGGCAACAAGAAGTAGGTCCGCTATAACATATTGAGTTTGTCCAACAAACTAGGGGTGAGCAGGTTGGAACCGGACCGATTTTCCGGGTTTGGAACCGAAATCATTTGAAATCGGGTAGGTTCCGGTTCCAAATATGAAGGAACCGATTTTATCCGGGTAGGTTTCGGTTCCAAAATAGTCGGAATCGGAACCGGACCATGGAACTGGTTTATATGAACATAAATTTTAAACATTTGGCGTTCATTATTTAATTGTACAAATTTTAAAGAGTCTCAGTTCATATAGTAATATTTTAGTGCTTCTATCAAGTATATATAGAATGTATGTGTGTTTGTGTTTTGTGTGTATCTAGTGTCACTGTTGCTGGTTAAACTGCCCATTTTATTTTATGTAACGTCTATAATGAGAGTAGAGCACTATCTGTATATGCCATGTTCACATCTTCTGCCATGTTCACCTATCTATTATGCCTTGTTCAGATCTTTTACAATTCTTGCCAGTGCAATAATGTTTCTCATGATGTTTCAGTAGACAAACATTTATGACTGTAGTAAATGTTAAGTTTGAAACCTTGGTGCATTATCTTTGCTTAAAGCTTGATGAATTAGCATTCTTAGTAAGTCTAACATAAGTATAATGAAAATATATATATAACTAATGATATCAATAATCAAATATTTTGAAAGAAAATACTGGGCTATTATATAACCTTTCGTTCTTGAGCTTCCGCACTCCGATTTGGTCTATATTTTTTTCCTACGTACTCGTATCAGAATGTAGTTTTCATTAAAATATTTTAAAATAGGGTAATTCGGAACCGGACCAGAACCGGATTGGAACCGAATAATAGGGTACCCTGTTTAATTGGGTAGGTTTCGGTTCCACTTAGTGCGGAACCGAATTTTTCCGGGTAGGTTCCGGTTCTATGCAGAACCGGAACCGAAACTTGTTTTGCTCACCCCTACAACAAACCTAATCGTTTCTCTAAGCCATCATCATTCATATTTTGTAGAAAATAAGTTCTACATTAACATGACTCAAATGCGACATCAATATTGTGCTACAGCTACTGAGTTGTCCAAGTATTTAGGGATCAAATCTAAAATACTATATAGTCAACTGTAAGCACAACACTAATATCAAAACTTCTAATTTATAAAGTCACTATGCAACTTCATAAGTTACAATAAATTCAACTCTCATAGTATAATCTTTTGTGACACTCCCACTATATCTTTTCTGAGTCATTATGACGTAAACCGTGTAACATCATAATTAGACTCAAAACTAATCTGACCCAAATGGTTGCATACTATATGCTCCATGAATAAGAAACTCGTTCTTAATATCTCAAGGATAACAAAGAACATGTTTCAAGATCCATCTATGGTCTATAGGGTATCAAAATAACTCATAACTCATAACAATTACGATTAAATCGATAGCTTTAATCGTACATAATAAAGTATTTGTTATGCTATCATCCCATGATACATAAGATTGATTCAATATCTCTTTTGGAAAAAGAATCATCCTTTACGAAAGATGAATATTATATTTGTAAGACACATTCTAATTGTCAAAAAATTATTCTAACTGGCATACAGATAGTCTTGTTGTGTCATTTATTAGATAATTTTAATGCACAACTAATAGGAGTATCTCACAAGTCTCTTAGTTTTATATCATATATAAAACTTTATATCGAATATAACAGAGACTACTCCCACTGGTTTCACGGAGAAAAGAAGACTTAGGTAAACCTTTTACCTCACAAACATATCATTACTACCTTAATAATGATAATGTCGTTATGATATATAACATTAGAAAAAAATTTGTACACTCACACTAACCCTACTATCATATATGTATTCTATATATTTTGATAAAATCAGACAATCTGATTGACATCAAAATTAGAGAACACAGATTTCTGGAAGGCTCACCCAAGTCTACAATAGGCTCTATAAGCTAGTATATCAAACTGCGATCTTAGCAGAACATAAACTCTAGGGCTATTCCAGAATGAAATCTTCAAACAATGAAATCACAACTGATCTCTTATCCAAAGAAGCCATTCAAAAACGCCATTTTGCATTCCTTGCTAAAATACACAGTTTAATATCAACATTAACCAACAGATCTTTAATTGTTCAAACAATGCGACTAGAGACAAGTTTCCTCAAAATCTACAATAGATTATTGAGTATAACCTTTCTCATTGTCATACTATAAAGGTCAAACCTTTAATAAGCTCACATTGCTTTTGCTGCGCAAACCATTAGCACATTTTATGAACTATTCATAATGAAATCTTAATCAAGTTCAAAACTTGATCGTAGTAAATTATGAACAATCTTAGATCTATGGTTTAATGCTAACTTCCATAATCGATATCAAATATTGTTTCCACTATAAGTCACAGGATAATTTTCTTTGATAAGAAAACAACAGAACCATTAAGTATTAAATACTCGTAAATGATCCTAACATCTTATTGGACTTATACGAAAGATGACTAAGAGTCTTTTCATCTTATTAATTATGTAGTTCCATTTATAGTTTATCACTCTCACATTTGACTTTAATTAGTCAAGTCTTTTCTACAATTGTTAACATATGATGTTACACACAAAGTAATAAAATAATTTTATTATCCGGGATCGTAGAAATGATATTCAATCAAATAAAATACAATATTCTATAAAATAGAATAAATGATAAACTTTTACTTGTACCTCCGAGGCGCAAGTAGTTTCCATTATATAACCATTATATAAAAGAAAGATTCAAATCTCAAACTTTTCAAGATTCAAATTTTCTACCTATACATATCATATACATAACTGTAGAAACTAATGGAACCTTTAATTAAAATGATGAATTAGTGTTACTGGAGCATATCCACAAGAGTATTGAACTAATTTAGTAACACTCAATATCAAATGGATCAAATCATATAAGATTCGATTACTCCACTAACTAATTCCATCAAGATGGAATCGTGGAAGAATAATATTGAATAAGAATCATATTCATTTAATAATCTTAGAACTAATTGCCATAAATTCATTTGTTTGATCGTATCAAAGATCTTTGAATAATTCAAAGACTCGCACTGAATTTTAAGGATAAAGTTTTCAAAACATCAGATCGAATATCTTTGAACCAGTCAAAAATATTATATCTGTGTTTCACCATAAACATGCAACTAAGTCATGACAACTCATTGACTAAGTTACGAAGTAAGGAAAACTATCTTAAATAAGTTATAATTCATTAAACTACATACATCTAATGTATCATTTTAATAAATCTTATGCTCTAATGAAAATCATTGGTTAAATAAGATTTATTCACATTCCCGAATACAATTTTCATTAAATGGATAAAGATATGTGGTGTGATCTTGTATCAGACCATCTTTTACCATACAAAATAAGCATTTAATGCTTAAATAATAAAATCTCATAGGGCATTGTTCTAAATTATTTACTTTACCGAAAACTTTCTTAATGCTTATCTCGACGTCAATGACGCTACTAGTCGTATTAAAATATATATAACAACTATTTATAAAGAGCAAATAACTATCCAATAGTCGCTAGTTCTGATATCAAATATCAAACAATCATTAAATAATATTTTAAATAACTAGACTGGAGATCTGGTATCCAATACCTATAGTTGTCATATTGTGAGAATCAATATTTTCTATACACAACTATACACATATCATTTCTTTAGCTTTATAATTTGCCTTCAATTATTCACAACAATTGCAAATAATTGATTAGAAAACTGTGTCAGACACGTTACCTATGAAGGTAACTAAAGCTAGGAAATATCATTATCAAATAAACGAATAACTAATTGGATTTTCTTAATGCCACTTAAGAATCTCAAGACATGAACTAATTCGCGTCAATTCTTACTGCACAAGAAACTATTATTTCTACAGAATTATATCCTAAAACGGATATCTATCTAGATTATCTATCGTGACTTAGTTACTAAGTCACTAACCATCTTGATTTTCAAGAAAATCGGAGCAACCAATCCCGATGGTTTAGACTAATCTAACAATATCATAGTCTATTTAGTATATAGAGCCTATTCTAGAAAACTACAATCATGAGTCAAGTCAGAAAACATATAAAAATATGTGAGCAGTGGATGAAAAGTTTAATTCTATATACATAATAGGATAAGGAAAACATACAAGCGACAATTTTCATAATATTACCCACTGCTTTAGTTATGGATTTTTAACCCAGCAGTGCCTCCCACTATTTTACGTAATACCGTAATCCCCAATGGAAAAAATGAGAATTCAATAATTAAATCGAATTCCATAATGGGAAGTGAACCCCATGAATATATTTCGACTCACAACTTTGGCACATTCTCGCCTACGTATATTCACAGGTAGACAACTCATTATCAATCACACTCACTATGACTTCAGTTTTAGTCCTGAATGTTTATCGTTGTGACAGCTTTGGCATGTTCACAGGAGGCGTATCAAGGCTTTACTTGTCAATGAAAAACTCAAGCTACCGATGTAGTCATGACAGCTTTGGCACGTTCAGGAATCCACTTTCGCTTGAATTTATCTAATATCAAATATATATCCTGTATAAATAAATTTTCATCAACTATATCCTCACAGTTTTGGCACGTTATAGGCACTGTAATTTTACATAAGCCCGATGATGAGCCTCGTATGGAGGCACTCCCTGAAAAGTTATAGAAGTCGTGGGAAATGAATGCCGGAAGGAAAAACCTCCAAAATTAACCCCTCATCGGATTCAGACTCACTAGCCCACCTCTGATTCGCTCAGACAGTTTCAGTTTCAAACCTTAGCCTCAGACAAGCCCCAAACACCTACAACACGCCTAAAGCCCATGTGCACGCCAACACCAAGCCCATGCACACCCAAGCCTTCCCAAATAAAAAATCCCATGCAAAAAACATGTCAAAATCCTTCAAATCACCTTCCAATTTACCAAGATATGAAATCCCATCCTCACCAAAATTAGAGATTTTGTCCCCTAAATAAATTAAGAAAATATCTCCCAAATTTTCTTGATTTTATTTCCAAGATTAGAAGATCCCTTGGCATTATAAAAAGACAACAAAACCAAACCCTAAAGGGGGCTCTCATCTCTTTTCTCAACACATACAAGGCTACACACGGCAAAGAAGATCACAAAAAACCCTAAAATCTCTATTCTCTCAACCTAAGACACTCTCTCTCACGGCAACTCAACAAGCCACCAAAGCCCTCAATCAACCTGAAATAGCACCCTTCAAAAGAGCCTACCACGTGAATGAACAAACCAAAACAAATTCCACCAACCAAAAACAAACAACAAAACAATACCCCCCACCGAATAAACAAATAACCCTTCAACCAAATTCCCCACCGAATAAACAAACAAAACCAAGTCAACGTGAACAGAAAGCCATCAAATCGAACCAACGTGGACAACAAGCCACCGAAATTGCCCCACCAAACACAAACAAATGGAGCCCTTCAACCCACAAACCGACAAAGAACCATCACCACCGACCAAGACAACAAACATCAACGCAAGAAAACGTGACCAGCCCTGAAAACAGTCCAAAAAAAGTCCAGAAAACAGTACAAAACAGTCCAGAAAACAGTCAAAAAAACAATCCAAAAACAGTCCAAAAAACAACCTAAAAAATAGTCCAAAAATAACCCAAAACCAGCCCCTAAAAACTGCACCTAAAATGTGAACCAGTGAGCCAAACAAACAGCAAAAGAACAGCCCAAAAATAGCAAAAACAACGAGCAGAAACGGCGAAACATTGAGTGAGTAGAAACAACGAACAAGCAAACCAGAAAATAGTAAACTTTAACCCTTCCGGCGACGGCCTAACGCACTTCTAAGAAGAAAACTTAAAAGGTAAGACCTGAGGGCACTATATTTATTTTTATAGTCTCGGACACAGCATGCCTGTCTGGACGTGAAATCCGTCCAGCCGGGTATGCAAAGTCTTATATTAAAGACGGCCAAATCTTTTGGTCACATTTTCTTTCTCTAACATTTTGTGTTTACTTTTTTTTTTTTATATATTCATTTACTTTTATGGTTATTCGTTATCTTTATTTATCTTTATTTTATTATTTCGCATTTATTTTATTGTTTATCATTATTTTATTATTTCGCATTTATTTCGTGTTATTTATCTTTTTTATTTAGTTATTCGCTTTTGTTGTCATTTTAATATCCCGCCTTTACTTTTATTTATATTTTGCTATATTATTTCGCATCTATTTTTATGTTCGTTTACATTACATCAATGATTGTGTGTATTATCTGTTGCGGTATATCGAATGGAAACCCAAACATAAATTCCGTAGCCGAATCCGAATGGACGGTAGTGTGGTTTGTACTTGGGATACAACTCCACATACCACTCGGGAAATACTCACAAATTCGTGTTTATGTCATTATTGATGCTATTTTTGTAAGAACGTTCGAACGCGTTTTCGAACGCAACTCGAACGCAAGCATTCTGCCTCACTCCGTTAAAACGTATTTTGGAACGCAACTGGAACGCAAGTATTCAGCTCACTCTGTTCGACCGCATTTTCAACGCTACATGAACGTGAAATCTCTGGAACACTTCATTCGAACGCGTTTACGAACGCTACACGAATGCACACACACTGGACAACCTCTTGCTTTATATTTTATGCATTTTCGTCTATTTAGTTATTTATTTTGCATCATGCGCTTAATTATTTACATTTATTATTAATGCTTTTTTAATGTTATTATAATTTGCATTATCGTACGTCTTAACTTAATATGCTTTTGGAACTATGTTATTGCTTTCATTATTACTATTAATGTTTATGGTGTGCGAATTTGTGTTTATTTGAATTATCTTGCTTGAATTGCATTAAGACTTGGCTATACCATTGTGTGAACCCATCCATTATACTGGCATAAGTAAGGGACCATTTCGAATCCAACGGTTTGAGGTATTCCCTTGGGAGGGGTGAGTGCGGCCTTAAATCATTTCCCAGTTCATACTGGGTGGTGACTCTTTTATTCTCCGGTTTAGTCCTCTGCGGCTACTCCGTACTCTCTACGGGTTGTGAGCCCAATAGTGTCGTGGTCGCCGAACATCATAGGTATAATGGTAAACCCCGCTTTGCTCCTATAGATGGCGACTCCACTAGGGATAGAGAATCGGCCCCGAAATAATGCCTTGTAGTGTCCGTGGCTTTGGCTTTGGTTACCCAAGTCTCATATATTTTGCATACCCTTCTTACCCTGATGGTGTCATGTATCGTGAAGTTGATTTCACTCAAGGTGACAGATCGTTATGTGACATCATCACTCGTTGGCACATACATTAGGGTATAAAAAAGCGTGCTCACTTGGTCGCTCGAACCCTTGAGTGGGGAGACCTAGTTGTGAGCAACCCTTTGCCGGCGAGAGTCTTTATCCATACCCTTATAAGCCCACATATGAACCATAGTTATACGTGATCGCGCGTAAACACACACGTATAACGCAAGCGCACGTATCGTTCAAGTAGTATAAAAATATCGTTCCCACGAGGACTTAATATCTAATCTATTAATTTTATTTGGTGAAATGATTACTAGTATCTAACATGTTGATTGATTGATTTGAAATGGTGACGATTCAAAATTTAAAAGCAAGTATATAAAATTGTCGAAAATAGATTTTAAGAAAATTCAATATTAAAAACTATCTAGGGTTGTGATTTCTTTGCAATATCATTTTAAAGATGAAGTGGTTATCTTAAAGTTGGGTAAAATATTGATTCATTAACCTGGAACACTAAATTATGTAAGCCTCTGTCGATGGTCAGACACAAATACCCAGTTTAACCCAATTGAAACATATGTCTATGTCAACCAAATTATCTGGATTCATTAAGTTTAAGTTCCAATTATGGCTACCCCCGCCCGACAGGTATATGTCTATCCTATAAGGAAATCTATTAAATGGTTGTATATCCTCAAGGAAGATCGTGGACTATTGAGTCTAAGGTCTTAAACTTAAAATCCTATGTCTAGTTCATTTTAAGTTTACCTGTTCAATTTTATTAATGGCTAGTTAATAAAAAAACATTAAGATTAAGACTCAATAAATAAACCTTTATATTACCCAAACTATAATTTAACCCCTTATAAACCGGTGATATTGGATTTCATCACAACCCCAGATAACTGGCTTAGTTACGACACATATTTACAGGTAGTAAAAACTTAAATAAAATAAAAGACATAAAGTAAATTGCTGGATATTAAATACTGAAAAGTAAATTGCTGAAATTAAAAAGTAAAAAGTAAAAAAGAAAAAAAGTAAAAAGTAAAAAGTAAAAAATAAAATAAAATAAAAGTAAATACTGAAAAGTAAATTGCTGAAAAATAAATTGCTGAAATTAAATAAAGTAAAAGTACAATAAAAGAAAATGCTGGGGTTAGAGGATCAACTTTTATTACTACTATTTTAGATATCTCCCTTAAATAATATATTAACTTTGCGTGATAATTACCAACCAGCCATATAGGCGGTATCCAGATTAAGTCAAATTAATAATTAATTACCAACCGACCAACCAGGCTGTATCCATATTAGTCAGGTTAAAACCAATTTATAATTAATTACCAACCGACAAATATAGCGGTATCCTCATTAAGTCAGGTTTTAAATCATTTATATATTATAATTAAGGGAGATTAATCTAAATAGCAATAATAAAAGCTTTACCTTTCACCCCAGCAAGGGATAATTACCTCATCATTGCTTAAAAAAAAACATAAAAACTGCAAAAGTAAAGAAAGAAAATGTTTGTGCGTAAAAGTAAATTGCGGAAAGTAAAAACTGAAAAGTAAAAAAGAAAGTACGAAAGCTTAAATTAATTACTGAAAACTAAAAATAAACAAACTAGATACAATCTTCTTATTTGTTCTTAAGGAATTTCAAAGAAGAAAGTATGAATTTTACAAATGAAATGGCTAGGTATTTATAGGCAAAATTTTGCCTCCATCAAATCATCCATCAAATTCTCCACCAAATCCATTATTAATTTCTCCACTAATTACTCCACCAAATCCATAATTGCTCCACTAATTTATTATCTTGTTTGGTGTTGATTTGATAATTTTTATTAATTATTTATTAATTTATATTTTGCTTTGAAAATGATTGATAATGACTTTAATAATTACACATCACACACTTCTGGATGGTTCATCAATTTCGGTCATGAACTATTCAGAATTCGAAAATATTTTCTCTTTCAAAGTTGTAGATCATTGAGTCTTCTTTAAGCTGGAACTTGAATCAGCTCAATCCGATATCAGAGTAAAACGTTATGCCCAAAATACGACAGATGCGCAAAACTATAATTTCCAAAACTGCACTTCGTTAAAACGCCATTTCAAATTTCCAATCTCCAAGATTAATATGTCAAGTCCAATTTGCCCTTATTTGACCCATATTTCATCCTAAATGATTTCATTGAGTCCCAATATTATTTTATCTGCAAAATAAACTAAAACACATCAAAACGTTCATCAAACCGAGAAACTAAACAAAATATTAAGTTAAGGGGGGGTAAATATTGATATATTTTCCGCTCATCACACCCCCAAACCTAACATTTTGCTAGTCCTCGAGCAAAAAAACAAAATAAAAATAAAATTAAACTAAGCCACTTTCGTAGGGATCACAGTTGCATTTAGCATATGCAACAAGCCTTTAAACCCCTAGATGTCCCTAGTGGACGAGTTATAGTCTCGTGAGGGCTTACAGCAACGATACCCACAAATGTTTTACAAAAGTAAAAAGATAATAAAACTAATGCACACAAAAGCAAAAAGACAAGAGAAAAGAGAATAAAGAAGTTAGTGACTAATCAGGTGAAACTTCTATTTCAAGTTACTAATTGTTTTCTTTCCTTCTAAATTACCGAATAAGTAAATTCTCCAATTATTTTTACCATTCTTCATATACTCAGCCAACAAAATATTAAATAACTCATTTTTGCCCACAACAGTCATAAGTGCAGTTGATAAGAGAGTAATATTTTTGTCCTAAAGTTCTATCAGATTTCACACTTTTTAGTAGCAATGGAATAATTTTTCTGATTTTTCTTTGATTTTTTTTATTTTTTATTTATATACAATATCTTCCATCTTTGTAACGAGTGTTAGGTCGATGGCTCCCAAACCAGTTGGCTTTAGGGCACCAGGTGTTAAGACACCCCTACACTTAATTACTCAGACTTCAGATATTTATATTTTTGCAGCATTTTCGATCCATGTAACGAGCTTTGGGCCAGTGACTCCCAAACCAGTTGGCTTTAGGGCACTAGGTGTTAAAACACCATTACAAACTTAATAACTCGGATCTCAGATGTTTTTTTTTTTATTTTTATTTTTATTTTTTTTTACTCCATTGCTTTTTGAGATGTTTCCTCCAATTAACTAGAGCACTGAATATTACAAGCTTTTCAATTTTAGCTCATGTCCATATGTTACTATATATGTTGATAATATCTGTCAACTGAGCATATGAAGATTCCTTTTAGTCTGTTTTAAGGAGAATTCACAAATTAAATAATTTAAAAGGAAATAAACAACAATTAACTTATTTCGAAAATAGGCTTGAGATACGTCTCAGGAGTAGAAACTCCTTACTCAGCTATCTCGTACCAATTTCACCTTTTTAGTCAAATAAAAATGCAAAATATTTTTGTAATTTTTGAAAATTTTCCAATTTTTTTGTATTTTTCGAAAAAAAAAATTTTGGACTAAAAATAAAAATAACACACAAACTAAAAAAACAAGGTACTGATCAACTAATTCCCTCCCCCAAACCTAAATGAGACATTGTCCCCAATGTCTTAAACAGTAAAAGGAGTTAAGAAGGTTGTACCTGGTTAGCTAAAAATCTACAGGAAATTAAAGGTTAAGATCCAGATTAATCCGACGCCTCTTACCACGATCGTCCTCGGACCAATTATCTTTGAAAGGATAGGGTCAACTTGTGGTTCATAGACTATGAGTTGGTCTATTAGATCCGGAGCAGTTCTGGCAGTGAAGAGGAGTTCTTTCATAGGTTTTGACACGAACCCATTTCTTCGGGCATCATCAAGAAACACACAAAGAAAATCATAAAATCCATCAACGTTGAGCAATCCAATTGGTTTCTGGTGTATGTTCAGGTTCGCCCAAGATAGTACTATAAAAATTTCCTCCAATGTACCCAATCCACCTGGCAAAGCAATAAAAGCATCAGCACGGTTAATCATTTCTACCAAATGTTCAGACATACCTGGCACGATCAGTTCTTCTCCGTTTGATGGTTCAATAAGATTTGCCTCTGCCAAGGGTTTTGGGATGATTCCCAAAACGTGACTGCCTCCTTCCTGTACAGCCTTTGAAACGATCCCCATAAGTCCGAGATTGCCTCCGCCATATATTAAGTGAATATTCCTTGCAGCTAATACTCGACCCAATTCATGTGCTGCTTCTATGTATTGTGGTTTAGTACCAACACTACTATCGCAAAACACACAGATGTTTTCAACTCGTCTTCTTGAAGTGGCTTCCATTTTTGTATGTATTTCTTTCTCAACTCTGGATGCCTTCAAAAGTGCAATGATGTGCTGAATTTATAGTACCTGAAAAGGGTGAGTAAAAATAGCACAAGTATCTTCCAGAGGACGATTAGTAGCGAAATAATATCGTGATAGTAAAAAAGGTATGGATCCTGTCGGAGAAAATTAAAGAAAAACAACAAAACAAATCACAATTATTAAGAAAAGACAAAGATATATAATATTTACAAGAATTTACAGCTTCATTAACGTCTATGCGTCAGGGAAAAGCTTCCCATCCAATTTTCTTATAAATTGGCAAACAATGTCTTTTTGAGTCAGATTCCCAAGACTTAATTGTTGTCTTTTTTTTGAAATTGTGCATATAACATGCGAATTTCATGATACACACATCCACTGGGATGTATCTCAAGAGTTTTAGATATGTCATCCAAAGACTCCTTACTCAAGCCATCCCTAATGAAGTTAATCTTATCTTCACGATTATCAGACACCATTCCTAAAGAACGACAACGAGTATTGCAATTCCAGCGTGCATATTTGTAACAAACACCCATTGTTTAGCTCTACGTTCTTAGCATATGTGCTTCTTCCAAAACCAGGCAGATTTGAAATAAAAGAGTCAGAAGACTCACCTGCCAATCGGACTCGTGCTTCAATAATCCAACGAATGTCGTAGGAATACCTTTGATCATCAGTAACCTCATCCGTTCCAAGCGAGCTTTGTAAACTTTCATCAGAGATTTTTGAGGGAGAGAAGGAAATTGGTTGCGAAGATTTGCGAGAGCTTCTTCATCTTGAAATGACTAAACCTGCAAAAATTAAACACACAAAAATAAATCACACCAGATCTCATTATATACAAAAATAATGAAAGTGTGACACTTTCTTTTTGTCGCTCAAATGATTCTCCCTAGTAGTGATTGACACGCTTGTTTTTAACTTTGAAAGTTTTGTTAGCGTCAGGATCATGTATCTCAACGGCTCTATCTGGTAAAACTTTGGTGATCACAAATAGACCTGACCACCGTGATTTTGGCTTCCATGGGAAGAATTTCACTCTTGATTTGTTTAACAGTACCTTCTGCCCTGGTTCCAGTTGTATGCGCACTAACTTCTCATCATGTATTTTCTTGCCCCTTTCTTTGTACAATTTGGCATCCTCAAAAGGCTAATTGTGGAATTCTTCCAATTCGTTGAGCTGGTGGAACTTTTTCTCTTCTGTTGCTTGTAGTGTAAGAATTGGCTTCTTCAGTACAAAAGACGCTTTATCTTTACGCTCCACAGGCAATTGACATGTTTTAAGTTTGTTAGTAGAACTTTGCATTGCATTAGAGTTCTGAATGGTACTGTGTATCACATCAAGTTTGAAACATTCCTCATTCTTTTCATCATCTGGGAAATTCATGGCCTTGAAAACATTAAATGTTACTTCTTGGTCATGTACCCTCATGGTTAGTTCTCCTTTTTGTACATCAATAATGGTTCGACCTGTAGCCAAGAATGGTCTCCCGAGGATGATTGGCACGTCTGCGTCTTCCTCCATATCAAGGACAATAAAATCTGATGGGAAAATGAATTTGTCAACCTTGACTAGCACATCCTCAACTACGCCTCTTGGAAATACGAGCGTTCTATCAGCAAGTTGTAGTGAGACTGAAGTTGGCATTGTTTCTCCAATCTGTAATTTCCTGAAAATAGAGAAAGGCATCAAGTTAACACTTGCACCTAAATCACATAAAGCCTTACCAAAGTTATGTTCTCCTATGACGCAAGGGATTAGTGAAACTGCCAGGATCTTTCAACTTTGGGGGAAGTTTCCTCTGAATGATGGCACTGCATTCTTCTGATAATGCTACTGTCTTCTAATCTCCCAATCTCCGTTTTCGTGAAAGAATATCTTTCATGAATTTGGCATAGGTGGGAATTTGTTCCAATGCTTCTACAAATGGAATGTTGATATGCAGCTTTTTGAAGATCTCCAGGAACCGAGAAAACTGCTTGTCCAATTTGTTCTTCTGAAGACGTTGAGGAAAAGGTGGAGGTGGAGTGATCTGTTCTTTTTCGTTTGCTTCTTTTTCCTCCATCTTTTGCTTTATTTCTTTTGGAACTTCCTCAGCAGCTGTTTTGGCTCCAACATCTTTGTTGATTTTAGTACCGCTTTTTAAGATGATGGCATTACATTGCTCCTTCCTCATGTTCCTTGGATTTGGCTCTGTGTTGCTAGGAAGGGTACCTGACGGTCTGTAACTCTGAGCATTGGCTAGTTGTCCAATTTGATTCTCTAGTGCTTTGATAGAGGCTGAATGGCTTTGATTCAATGCTACTTGATTTTGAAACAAAGCATCATATCTTGCTGATTGA
Organism: Zanthoxylum bungeanum; assembly: GCA_019454045.1. Classification (NCBI taxonomy): domain Eukaryota; kingdom Viridiplantae; phylum Streptophyta; class Magnoliopsida; order Sapindales; family Rutaceae; genus Zanthoxylum; species Zanthoxylum bungeanum. The sequence continues at coordinate 28,879 of SKCR01020284.1, read as the reverse complement.
GAGTCGTGTTTTGCTTCCATCTTTTTCAAGTAGGTCAACACTTCTGTTATTCCTGGTTCATTTGCCTGCTCCTGGCTTTTGTTATGTTGCTGGAATTCAGGTGGTGGATAGTTCTGCTGTTGGCCTGAATTGTTGCTCCATGAAAAATTAGGATGATTCATCCACCCTAGGTTGTAAGTGTTGGAATATGGATTGTTCCTCTGTCTGTTGAAATTGTTGACATAATTCACCGTCTCTTCAAGTTGGTTCGACTCTGGTGCTCCTCCATATGGTGAACTTGTGGTTCCAGCGATGTTCACAACTTGCGTGCTAAATGTTTCTAGACATTGGCATATCTGATCCAACCTGGTATTCACTGTTGTGTTTGCTCAAACTTCATAAATTCCTGTAATTCTTTGGATCATGCTCCTTTCTATTGGCCACAAGGAATTGTTGTTGGCCATTTCTTCAATTAGGTCCCAGACTTGATCTTCTCCTTTCGCCATTAAAGCTCCTCCAGCAGCAGCATCGATTGTGGTTCTCATTATTCCAGAAAGTCCATTGTAGAAGGTTTGGACTTGTAGCCACTTTGCGATCTCATGATGAGGACATTTCCAGAGTAAATCTTTGAATCTTTCCCAAGCTTCGCAAATGGATTCTGAATCTTGTTGCATGAAGGATGTGATGTCATTCCTTAACTTTGCAGTTCTGCCTGGTGGAAAGTATTTTGCAAGGAATTTGGTGGCTAGAGTGTTCCAGGTTGTGATGGAACCTGCTGGTAGTGAATGTAGCCAAGCTTTAGCTCTGTCCTTCAAGGAGTATGGAAAAACACGCAGTCTCATTGCTTCTTCTGATGCTCTGTTGTAGTTGAAAGTGCCGCAAACTTCCAGGAAGTTGCTGATGTGGGCATTAGGATCTTCAGTTGCTTTTCCCCCAAACTGTACTGACTGCTGAATCATCTGGATGCATGTTTTGATGTCACCCGCATTTTCTGGTAAGGGAGGAAATCCAATACAAGAAATGAGTCCGTCAACCACCGGAATGGTTCTGTCTCGAATGGGAATCGGTGGTGCAACGTTCAAAGGTTCAGGTTCCATGTTGACTAAAGCTTCTTGGCCTTCTCGCCTTTCCCTTCTCAATTGTCTGATGGTTCTTTCAATTTCTGGGTCAAGCGGTCGGAGTTCAAAGCTTCTGGTTCGTCTCATGTAATTTCTGAGAACCTGAAACACAAGAAAACAAAAATAATAAGAAAAAAGAAATTAGATACAAGTAACGTATCTAACCCCTAAACTAATAGTAAAAGATAAATAAGTCCCCGTCAACGGCGCCAAAAACTTGACCGGCGTAAACACACACGTATAACGCAAGCGCACATATCGTTCAAGTAGTATAAAAATATCGTCCCACGAGGACTTAATATCTAATCTATTAATTTTATGAGGTCAAATGATTACTAGTATCTAACAGGTTGATTGATTGATTTGAAATGGTGATGTTTCTAAATTTAAAAGCAAGTAAATAAAATTGTCGAAAATAGGTTTTAAGAAAATTCAATATTAAAAAATATCTAGGGTTGTGATTTCTTTGCAATATCATTTTAAAGATGAAGTGCTTATCTTAAAGTTGTGTAAAATATTGATTCATTAACCTGGAACCCTAAATAATATGTAAGCCTCTGTCGATGGTCAGACACAAATACCCAAGTTAACCCAATTGAACCATATGTCTATGTCAACCAAATTATCTGGATTCATTAAGTTTAAGTTCCAATTATGGCTACCCCCGCCCGACAGGTATATGTCTATCCTGCAAGGAAATCTATTAAAGGGTTATATATCCTCAAGGAAGATCGTGGACTATTGAGTCTAAAGTCTTAACTTAAAATATCTATGTCTAGTTCATTTTAAGTTTACCAGTTCAATTTTATTAATGGCCAGTTAATAAAAAGCATTAAGATTAAGACTCAATAAATAAACCTTTATATTACCCAAACTATAATTTAACCCCTTATAAACCGGTGATATTGGATTTCATCACAACCCCAGATAACTGGCTTAGTTACGACACATATTTACAGGTAGTAAAAACTTAAATAAAATAAAAGACATAAAGTAAATTGATGGATATTAAATACTGAAAAGTAAATTACTGAAAATTAAATAAAGTAAAAGTAAAAAGTAAAAAAGTAAAAAGTAAAAAAGTAAAAAATAAAAATAAAATAAAAGTAAATTACTGAAAAGTAAATTGCTGAAAAATAAATTGCTGAAATTAAATAAAGTAAAAGTACAATAAAAGAAAATGTTGGGGGTTAGAGGATCAACTTTTATTACTACTATTTTAGATATCTCCCTTAATATAATATATTAACTTTGCGTGATAATTACCAACCAGCCATATAGGCGGTATCCTGATTAAGTCAAATTAATAATTAATTACCAACCGACCAACCAGGCGGTATCCATATTTAGTCAGGTTAAAACCAATTTATAATTAATTACCAATCGAAAATATAGCGGTATCCTCATTAAGTCAGGTTTTAAATCATTTATATATTATAATTAAGGGAGATTAATCTAAATAGCAATAATAAAAGCTTTACCTTTCACCCCAGCAAGGGATAATTACCTCATCATTGCTTAAAAAAACATAAGAACTGCAAAAGTAAAGAAAGAAAATGTTGTGCGTAAAAGTAAATTCCGGAAAGTAAAAAACCGAAAAGTAAAAAAAAGAAAGTGCGAAAGCTTAAATTAATTACTGAAAACTAAAAACAAACAAACTAGATACAATCTTCTTATTTATTCTTAAGGAATTTCAAACAAGAAAGTATGAATTTTACAAATGAAATGGCTTGGTATTTATAGGCAAAATTTTGCCTCCATCAAATTCTCCACCAAATCCATTATTAATTTCCCCACTAATTACTCCACCAAATCCATAATTGCTCCACTAATTTCTTATCTTGTTTGGTGTTGATTTGATCATTTTTATTAATTATTTATTAATTTTTATTTTTCTTTGAAAATGATTGATAATGACTTTAATAATTACACATCACACACTTCTGGATGGTTCATCAATTTCGGTCATGAACTATTCAGAATTCGAAAATAGTTTCTCTTTCAAAGTTGTAGATCTTTGAGTGTTATTTAATCTGGAACTTGAATCAGCTCAATCCGATATCGGAGTAAAACGTTATTCCCAAAATACGACAGATGCACAAAACTGTAATTTCCAAAACTGCACTTCGTTAAAACGCCCTTTCAAATTTCCAATCTCCAAGATTAATATGTCAAGTCCAATTTTTGCCCTTATTTGACCCATATTTCATCCTAAATGATTTCATTGAGACCCAATATTATTTTATCTGCAAAATAAACTAAAACACATCAAAACGTTCATCAAACCCGAGAAACTAAACAAAATATTAAGTTAAAGGGGCGGTAAATATTGATATATTTTCCGCTCATCAATACGTCCTATAGAAGCTACCCATATGCTTATGTTTGGGACCATTATCATTTGGATCCATTTGGACCTCTCCTCAAAAGACACAAACTTGTTGGGCCATTTAAACTGAGACGAGTTTGTATCTTATAATGATTGGGCCAAAAGTTTTCAAAATGATGATGGGCTAACTTGTGTTTGTGCCCCCTATCATTTGAAGTTATTTAGCCACCTTATCGCAAAAGTGTAAACATGTTGAGCCTTTTCAACTGGGACAAGTTTACACCTCGCAATAATCTGGTTGAACGCTTTAAAATGATAACGGGCCAACTTGTATGAAAACCTTGATGGGCTTAGAAGTCCAAATATGATCCGAATATGCCAAATACATGAGTCCGATATCCGCACTAGCTTTCATCGAGGAAGAGTACGCCTTGTTATGACATATTTGTATAGTTTTGGATATCTCTAAGTCCATCCCCACAACCGTGATTACCGAGGGCCCAATTCGTCATTTCTAGACAATGGCACGATCCCCATAATAGGATTAGTCAATATTGTAAATGGGCGGTCTTTGTTTTTTTACCGATGGAAAAGGACCGAGGTAGCCAAGGTTCACCCTTGTAGTATAGGAGAGAACGATTTTATGTACCCCACATTGGTGCATAAAATAAGCTATGTGTAGGACAAAAATGGCCTTACCACGAGTGTGGGAGGAATAAGGTAGGAATGATATATGATGTTTTGGTAACCACATTCATCTCATGCATCGCATGCATACACGCATTATGCTAACTCCTTATTTTAAAAGCCATCATAGATATCTGTTGGGTTAGAGAAGAATAAAGACTTGTCAAACAGAGTATAGCAAACATGAATGCGTCATGCAGTGAAGATTCTCACATGGATCAATTGGAGTCCAACATCACCAACATTATCGAGCAACTACAAGCTTTAACCAACGCTGTGGCCAGTTTGGCACCCCGCACAGTGGAAATAGAAAACCATGAGAATGCCAGGCGTGAGGTGCCCCCGAATAGGGTGAGTGAAGAAATCCTTATTTTTAATGATAACATGGCCCAGTATGCCGCGGGAAGGATAGCCGGGTCTCAGGCAGAATTACAGAAACTCAGAGAACAAGTAGAGTCAGTTACCCGTAAGATGAAAGGAAAACATGAAAATCTGTTGGACTATGATGCGATGACTTTTGAAAAACAGCTGCCTCCCCAGTTTAATATGTCTGACATGGCCAAGTTCAACGGGAACGGACATCCTAGGGTCCATCTCCGACAATATGTTTCAGTGATGAGTTCAGTGGGTTTGTCAAAGTGCCAGGTACAGAAGATGTTCAGGATGTCACTGGAAGAGGCGCCTGTAGTATGGTATCATGGCCTAGAGAGAATGGTCAGGGATGACTGGATGACATTAGCAGAGGCCTTTCTGAATCAATATGTCACAAATTTGGAGATAGACTTGTCGATCTGTGACCTAGAAAACATCAAACAGAAGTCAAAAGAGACCTTCAAAGATTATGTGGATCGCTGGAGAAGCCAGCTCTTGAAAATACAGACACGGCCCTCAGAGAAGGACTAGATTAAGCTGATCATTAAGGGCACCAAGCCCTCCATTTATAACAAGCTGAGGAGGATGACCTCCATGATTAATGACTTTCGACAACTAAGAGAAACTGGCCTGGATATCGAGGAAGAGGAAGCCGAGAATAGAAAGTTTTATGGCCAGAATAAAAGGACCATTTGGGGGCCTTTAGAGACCAAGCCCGCTACTACTGAGGTCGTTACCATCAGAAACAGGCGATTTTCCAATCTTGGTAGACCTTTGTCAAAGGTGTTTGAAAAGATGAAGAGGCAAAGACTCTTAAAACCTTTAGAACCTAGACCATTTCCAAACCCTGTGCCACCTCACCTCAACCTAAACCTATACTGTCACTTCCATCCGGAAAAGGCCACGAAACTGACAACTGCGCCCGCCTCAGACATGAGATCCAAAACCTCATTGACACCTATAAGATAACCGACCCAGAAAGAGAAAACCCGACATATACATAAACCCTCTACCAAACTACCACTCCGTTCCACCACCCACCTACATGATCAACTCCGGCCTGCCCGAAAGCTTTGTCCTCTAAACTTTCAACCACCAATCTTTCTGCATGTGGACATGGGACAACAGTAGTGAAGATGAAACAGAGCAGGGGAGAGATTTCTGGGAAAACTTCTCGAACAGTGACAAAGAAGAAGTTGCAAATGAGGAAAATGAGAAGAAGAACTACTGCAGTTGGAGAATCTGTCGCTCAAAAAAGCAAGAAGACGGAAGAAGACAAGGCTGTAAATTATGTAGATGTTTATTTTCTTGATTTATTTTGATTGTAATCCTGCATTTATTAATCATAAAGACATTGATTTTGCTTACTTGTTCGAGTCTTTTCCTGTTAGTCCTTAATAGTTAAGCATAAGTCCAATGATGAAATTGTTTGCTTTAGGGTGAAATCTTAGAAACGATAAGTTCTTGATGTACTTTTATATGATACTTTGAGTAGTTGATCTATATTAGACTCATAAGCTCTTAATTATAGGTTTTTAGTAGTGAAAACCTGATTTGTTGGCAAAGTGACTAGTTGAAGAAATTGCAGGTCGATGAATGACCGTTTGCTTAGATGTCTATCCTGATTTGCTTGTGTTATGATGTGTGGTATGGTTGAAAATAAAAAAAAAGTTTCTAAAGAAAAAAAATTAAACCACCTATAACCGATAAGCGTGAAGCTACCCATGGGCGAGTATTAGGACCACCATGATGATAAATGCTACCTTAAAGGGTAGGCGTGTTGGAAAAAAAACAGCGAGACAAAAGAAAAGAAAAATAAAATCATACCACATTTAGCACAGAAAAGAAATTACATAGCAAAATTGAGACATCTAAGTTGGTTTGACTCGTCGATCCCAATTTTTAAACGAAATCATTGAGTTGGCTTACCTAGGAATCAAGCTGTAAAATAACCTTTACACACACACTGTGAGTATGACTTAGATGATTTATTCAAAGACTTGGATTTGACTTACATTTAGTGTTTTGAAGGTTCTCTGGTTTCACTACTGGCCATTCTTTGAGGACAGTAATATGAATAACTATTGGGACTATTTCATAGCCCATAATATAGTATGTCGATACAGAATGCCACATCACATAGTGACGGACAATGAAGTCCAATTTCAGGGAGATGACCTACCTGGGAATCAGAAGACATGATTTTCAATATCCCAAAAGGATGAGGCCGCTTTCAAAAAGGCGTAATCCACCTTGACCCAGTGTAGGTAGTGAAGAGCAGAAAGCTGAGCCAGGTCTGGGGGCGACCAATCTTCCACCCCACGGATAATGGACACAATAGGACCTTTAGCCATGAGACCAAAGAGAATTGAGCAATCACCAAAGGAGAATTGGCATAAAGAAACTGTAAGTAGGCCCATGGGGCGACCAAAGACTTTTTTAGGCAAAGGGCACCAAAGAGCGCAAGGAAGGCCTAACCAAGGATAACATCAACCCAATAGGACAAAGAAAACCCATAGGAATAGGAAATGCATCCATGCATACATGTCAAATACACACAATTTTTATTTTGTGTTCGCAGGCTTTGAAAAGTGGTGAAGACGAGCAACACCTCGGGAATGAGGACGAACAACTCCTCAGGAATGAGGATGATCAAGCCTGGAATGGCACTCCGGGAATGGAGAACAACCTCGGGAATGAGGACAAGCAACTCCTCGGGAATGAGGACGAGCAACTCCTCGGAAATGAGGACAAGCAAGCCGCGAATGGCACTCCGGGAATAGAGAACACCCTCGGGAATGAGGACAAGCATCTCGTCGGGAATGAGGATGAGCAAGCCGGGAATGGCACTCCGGGAATGGAGAACAACCTTGAGAATGAGGACGAATTAGGGGTCAAAGTGCCTCACCACTATTATCAACAGTTTTGGGAATGAATCCCAGGGGGCGAGGCCCACATTATCAACAGTTTGGGAATGAATCCCAGAGGTTGAAGTACCTCATCATCATAGAAAAAACTCCACAATTGATTAAAGAGTCACGTAGGTGGACCAAAATGCCATCACCACTAAGTTCGGGAACAAAGCCCAGAGATCGCAGTATCTCACACCCAGGATGGTTCGAGAATAAAGCCTAGGGGCCGAAGCACCTCACCATCAAATTCAACTCAGTTCGGGAACAAAATCAGAGATCACAGTATCTCACACCCATGATGGTTTGGGAATAAAGCGCAGGGGTCAAAACACCTCGCCATCAAACTCAACTGAGTTCGGGAACAAAGCCCAGGGGTCGAAGCACCTCGCCATCAAACTCAGCACAGTTCGGAAATAAAGACCACAGATGGTTCGGGAACAAAGCCCAGGGATCGAAGAACCTCACCATCACACTCAACTCAGTTCGGGAACCAAGCCCAGAGATCGAAGCATCTCACACTCAGTGGTTCGGGAACAAAGCCCATTGGTCGAAGCACCTCGCCATCACACTCAGCACAGTTTGGGAATAAAGCCCACAGATGGTTCGGGTACAAAGCTTATGGGTCGAATCACCTCGCCATCACACTCATCACAGTTCGAGAACAAAACCTAGAGGTCGAAGTATCTCACACTCGGTGGTTTGGGAACAAAGCCCAGGGGTCGAAGCACCTAGCCACCAATCCAACTCAGAGATCGAAGTGAAACAATAGGTAAGTTCGGCAGTGGCCGACGAACCAGGTAGGCCGAAAATGCATGCATGACTTTGATAAGGTTGTCACTATCACACACTGCATAAGCCCCATCAAAGTGGGGGCGACTGTAGGCACTACATTTTTGCATAAGCCCGATGATGAGACTCGTATGGAGGCACTACCTGAAAAGTTGTGGAAGTCGCGAGAAACGAACGCCGGAAGGAAAAACCTCCAAAATTAACCCCTCATTGGATTCAGACTCACTAGCCCTCCTCGGATTCGCTCGAACGGTTTATGTTTCAAACCTTAGCATCGGACAAGCCCCAAACACCTATAAGACGCCCAAAGCCCATGTGCACGCCAACACCAAGCCCATGCACGCCCAAGCCTTCCCAAATAAAAAATCCCATGCAAAACACAAGTCAAAATCCTTCAAATCACCTTCCAATTTAACAAGATATGAAATTGTTAGTGTCCTAGACATGCCACGGGATCTCTAAGCGTGATTCGTGTGTGAATAAAATCAAAAATAAGTTGCGGAGGACTTACATTGATCGGTTGAGTTCAAAACTTTTATGGATGTTAGAGTTTCCAAGCTCATGGGTGAGTATCCCTATCACCATCATTTGACTACCATATGTGCTAGCAAGAACAAAAGGAACAAATTTTATCTCCCAATGAGAACAAATTTACCCTAGAGAGAGAGAAGTGATCGCTCAAATTAGTTTCACAACAGATGCCATTTGGCCAAACAAATTAGTGGCAATCGGCCTATTGGTGAAGAAGCCATTCGGCCTAATGGAGAAGAGGCCAATCGGCCTAAACTTCATATGTGTGAGATAGAGTAATTTATTTTGGTTTACAGCTCCTTTTTTCAAAAAATGAAATCAGTGGCCTTATGTGCGCACACAAAGAGAGAAGCCAAATTTTTTCTTTTGCCTTTTCGGCCATAGAGAGAGAAAAACAATGGCCATTCGGCCAAGGTTGAAAAAGAGAATAATAATGAATTAATTAAAATTCATTAATTGTATATTTCTTTTTCAAAAGGCAAAGAGTGTTTTACAAGTTTCCACCAAAACCCATCATCCACTTCTATCACCAAAGGTGACTAATGATGTAAGTGAAGTGGGTCCCACTTTAAATTCAAAATTCAAGTGGGCTTGCACAACACTCTGCGGGCTCTGATTCGTTTAATTCGATTAAACGAATTTTTGTCGCGGCATAATTAAATCCAATTTAATTAAATAATAATAACCAGAAAATATTATTACGGAAGTCGCTCGTGAATTAATTCCAAATTAATTTGTCCGCTAAAATTAAAATCCAATTTAATTCTCCGTTGAAATCTGATTTCATTTAATATATCTAATATATTATTTTAGCCCAATTAAATAAATTAAATAGTAAAATCTAATTTTACCATTAAATTTACTTTGCCTATTAATTCCAAATTAATCACGTTCTCTCCTCTCGACGAATTTAATCCTAGAAAAATTCTCGACGCAATTAATCCCAGATTAATTATTTCTCTGATAATTAATCCCAGATTAATTTTTGCCGTAATTAATACCAGATTAATTTTCTCTCTGGATAATTAATCCCAGATTAATTTTCTCCCTCATAATTAATCCCAGATTAATATTGTTCGAGTCAAATTGTTGGTTTCTATTTAGGTCCCAAGATCATAACAAGCATGAAAATAATGTGTGAATACATCAAAGGAGGTAGCGGAATACTCACATCGATCGGTTGAGACGATTTGGTGAAGAACAAAATTGATTTTCACCTCCAAATACGTCACTGCAGTGACCAGTCCACTGCACACTGTTTTTCAGTTTTGGTTCACCTTTTGAGCTTCGAATCTTCGTCGTTTGATTCCCGGCTTGTGGGTGGGTTTCCCTATCACCTTCGTATACCTCTAAGAAGTGTGCTAGCACTTGGATTTTGCCACAAAATCAAGCTTCTTCCTCTCTTACTGCTCACGGTTTTGGGCAGTAAACAGCAGCCCTTTGGGCGTGTTCCATAGAGAGAAAAGAGGAGGAGAGATTGATGGAGAGAGAGAGAGAGTTGTCTTACAAGTGTAGAGATATTTTGCTTTTAACTTTTGGTAAAACCATTTCACTTTTACCCTAAACTTGGTAGGTTTGGTAAATGGTTTTTCCAAAAACAAAACAAGGTAGTTGGGTGGTAGGTACATCTACCACACATGGACCCCACATATTTGAATTCAAAATTCAAATATCTCTACGAACATTTACCGCGGCTCGGTTCCGTTTAATCCAATTAAATGAACTTCCGTCGTTAACTAATTAAATCTAATTTAATTAAATATCGATGCCTCGTAAATATATATTACGATCGTCGTTTACGAATTAATTCTAAATTAACTCATTTGTTCGTATTAAAGTCCGACTTTAATTTCTTAACGAAATCAAATTCCGTTTTATATATAGCATATATTAATTTACCCGATTAATTCCAAATTAATCGTTTCTCTCTTTAGACGATATTTTATCCCAGATAAAATATCTCCGTAATTAATCCCAGATTAATTTTCTCTCTCATCGAATTAATCCAAGATTAATTAAAGTGTGAGTCATACATCATCGGTGAATCATTGGGAAGCGACCCATGAGATCCTCGGATATGTTGGCAGTAAATACGGTCGTCGGACTATCCGAACACGTAAGTACCAAGTACTACGTTTTACCGATTCACAAGACAAGGTTGGCTTCTAACAAAGCACCATGCCTACCCAATTCTCCGGAAATATCCTTACAGGAATGAAGGATCTATATCAGGCGTAGTATACATCATATAGTGCATATCGATCTAGTATGAGATGGTCACGTGCTAGGTCTGGGGCTGGAGTTGTGTCTGCCCCGTACGAAGCACATGTCGGATGTCTGGTAACTAGTCTCTATAATCGGATATACATGACCTAGTCATAATATCCCGATGGCCGCGCAGCACTTAAGAGCACTAATACCGTATCCTACGTGACATCATCTCCACTATGACTGGAGTGATACTTCCGTCTTGACATCACACCCAATACTCTACGATTCTCAATATACCCAGTATTGGCGTACACAGAACCGGTTAAAGCCCTGGACGACCTCAACCAAAGTATATTGATTGTCGTAAGTATTAGCGGTGCAAGTCTCAGGTTAAGACCAAATACACCTACCCTGATGTCGGACTCCCATAGACACACAGTCATTCTACCAATGGGATTCCGAGGGGGTTTATCCAGAGCGAAGCTGTTTCCCGTACCATCGGTGAAACACAACCTCCTATTACACTTGTATGAGTATCCAATACCCAAATATATGAGAACTATGTTGTTGTGCCCTCACAACGCGCACAAGTGCAATACTAGTCTTTTACGTATTTATCGATGTCCAATCTCGATAATACTCTGACTAGGGATATTTAATGATTTATCCTACGTGGACTGATACTGTCTCATATCATTCTCCTTCCAGGAACAAATCATAGGGACCTCTCATCATTTATACATCTACGGTGATCTAATCACAAATGATAAGAGAGCAATCTCCTTTGTCACATAGTTAATTTGTACAACAACACCATGATCTGTACAAATAGTGACGCTATGGGTCATAATTGTCCAACAATCTCCCACTTGGCCTATAGCCAGTCACTCGAGTGTCTTACACCCGAAATATGTACGATTGGCTCAAACTGCTGAGAAAAGGTTTTCGTCAGTGGATTTACATGATTATCGTCTGATGCGATTTATACGATCATCACATCGCCATGATGTATTATCCGAACGAATCAGATGAATATCGAAGTATATATCTGGATCGTTGATGAGACCATTAATTCTTTAGCCTGTGCTGACGCCTAGCTCAGCCGCTAACAGAACTATATCTAATCTAATTAGATTTATTATCGACCCAAATGGCTTCTATTGCTGCCTCAGCTGCAGCAATAATCCGTATTTTTTGTTTTATGGTAACAGTATCTTGCTTGGAAGATTTCCAGCTCACTTTTCTGGTATTCAAACTTTATAGTACCGTTTGCGACTTATAGTCGTCTTTATCGGTTTGGAAACTTGCTATAGCGATCCCAGTCACTTCAAGTTCTCTATCTCCACATAATAAGACATCATCCTTAGCTCTCTAAGATACTAACAGATGTTCTTAACTTCAATCCAGTGACTATCACTCGGATTGGTCTGATTGTGACTATATATGCTCAAAGCGTATGAGACACCAGGTCACGTATATTTTAAATGTACAATTTCTCAGAGAGTGTTAACAACTTTAAATCTATCCCAATAGATATTTATTCCTAGAATAAAGGTTGTTACTCCTAAGAATTCTACGGAGAATTATCTCGAAAGCCAAGCTTTCGCCGATTGTTTTATGGGAATATCATTTCCAAGAAATGACATACATTATCATTATTTTATATAGGACATTCATTGTCAGTGCGCTCCCACTAACCTCCTTATATACACAAGAATTATTTTCGTTTTGAATTAAATCATAAACCATTATGATTACATCAAAACGTCAGCTCTAAGAACCTTATGCTTTTACGTTGGTATGTTGCTGTAGGCATCGCATTTTCGCATGTGAAACCCGATGATGAGTCTCAGTTGGAGGCACTACCTTTTTAGCTAAGGATATTGCGGGAAACGGAGGTCGGAAGGGGAAATTCAGAATAAGTACGTCATCAAGTTCATCTCACAAGTTCACTGTCTTCGTTAGTGCTGCGTTCGTTACTTCGTTCGAACGTCAGGCAGATTGCAGACGTTCGTGAAGCGTTCGAATTGGCGTTCGAACGGCGTCGGTGTTTCTGGTTTTGCTGCTAGCCTCGCACCCCAGCCCAATTAGCCCTCAAAGCCCATAAAACACATCCCAATTTAATTAAATTAAACATTGAATTAAATAAAATATTTAAACAATTTACCAATTAAATAAAACACAAAATATAATCATACCTAATAAAGATAAATCAAATATATTAATTTCCTAACTAAACAAATCACATACTAAATTAAAAAGATGTCATGCCTAATTAAAATCAATCATAACAAATTAAATATTTTACATTCCTAATCTAGCCAAATTTTATCCCCCATCAAATCCCTTACTTTCCTTGTCTAACACCAAATCATATCTCTCTTTAATGCCAAAATCCCTTCCTTGTGAGACAAGGTGAAGCCCTAGCCCTTCTCTATATAAACAACCCCTAACCAAGACATGCACTCCTCTAGATCATACAGAGAACTCATAGAAAAATCAGAAGACAAAAAGCCTTAGCCACTCAAGGCAATAGCAACAGGAAGAACACAAACCATTCCTCTCATCTCCTCCACTCCATAAGCGAAAACAACACCCTCCTAAACCTCTACCCATCACCGAAAATCTCCCCATACAGCAGCCCTCCATCACCGAAAATATACCTCCAAACAGCAGCCCAAACCACTCCCAAAACAGTCCCTAAAACCTTAAAGTAATAACATAAAAAACTGCATTCATAATCCTTAAAATAATCACACAAGACTGCACTAAGAACCCACACAAAAACTCGGAACATTCCGTTGAAACGTCAAAACAGGTGACCTGAATAGTGAGCAGCAAAACAAAGGCCGAACAGTAGCAGAACGGAGTTCAAACAGCAAGCAAAACAGCAAAGCAGTGAGCTAGGACGCTAAACCAGTGAACCAGAGAAGTTGAGGAGCTGTACCCTTCCAACGTCCGTGAAACGCAAGCCTGAAAGTAGGCAAAAAGGTTATACCTGAGGGTATCTTTCACACTCGTTTTTTTTTGTATTATTTATTGAATATTGCTTGCATGATTGTCATGTTGAAATGCATGTTGTGGCCCTTGAGTTGATAAATATGCATGAATTATGAGATGTTGTATGTTGTGGCTGTGGAATAAAATGAGAGATGTGTCAACTCTCGCGGTATATCGGATGGAAACCCGGACATAAATTTCATAGCCGATTCCGAATGGACGGTAATATGATCTGTACTCGGGATACAACTCCACGTACCGCTTGAGTAAACGGCACCCTCTTTTGTTTTGTGTTGCTTTGGTTTATTTATTTTTCGTCACTTGAATTCTGCATGTTGCTTATTTATGCATGACTCAATTGAGTGCATGGGCTTAGTAAGTGGAATGAAAGATCCCTTATGGGGAGGGGTTAAAGCCCTTTACCACGATGCTTTGCCGCGCTGGTTGATGTGTGTTCGGTTGAATCCAAGATACGTTCAATCGGACATACTAAGTTTGATATTATTGCTTTTAATTCTTTGTATGCATGACTCAATCGAGTGTATGGGCTTAGTAAGTGGAATGAAAGATCCCCTATGGGGAGGGGTTAAAGCCCTTTACCACGATGCTTTACCGCGCCGGTTGATGTGTGTTCGGTTGAATCCAAGATATGTTCAATCGGACATACTAAGTTTGATGTTATTGCTTTTAATTCTTGGTATGCATGATTCAATCGAGCGCATAGGCTTAGTAAGTGGAATGAAAGATCCCCTATGGGGAGGGGTTAAAGCCCTTTACCACGATGCTTTGCCGCGCTGGTTGATGTGTGTTTGGTTGAATGCAAGTTACGTTTAATCGGACATATCGAGATCGACATTGTTGTCTTTATTCTTTGTGTTGCATGCATCAGGTCTGGTTCTGTTCGAACGCGTTCTCAAACGCTACATGAATGCAAACCTTCTGTTTACCGTTCGAACGCGTTCTCGAACGCTACATGAACGCACACGCACTTTCTTAGTCTCATCATGCATCAGGTCTGGTTCCGTTCGAACACGTTCTCGAACGCTATACGAACGCGAACCTTCTGTTTACCGTTCGAACGCGTTCTCGAATGCTACGCGAACGCACATGCACTTTCTTAGTCTTATCATGCATCAGGTCTGGTTCCGTTCGAACGCATTATCGAACGCTATACGAATGCGAACCTTCTGTTTACCGTTCGAACGCGTTTTCAAATAGAACGCGAACGCGCACCCACTGAACTGAGTCATTTTCATCAGATTTCATACATAGTTTTCCAAGTAGCTATCCCCACATGTATGAATGCAATGTGTTTAATGTATTACAATTCATATACCTATGTCATGATAACATTTGAGTATTAGTTCTTGTGGTATATCGGATGGAAACCCAGACATAAATTCTGTAGCCGATTCCGAATGGATGGTAGTATGGTCTGTACTTGGGATACAATTCCACGTACCACTTAAGAAGGTGCTCACATGTGTGTTTGTGTGGTTAGTATGTGTGCTTGTGTTTTCTTGAATATAATATGCCAGTGAAGTTGTATGTTTGTCGCTCCTTTGATGTACTTTCAAGCATGCAATTTTAGATGTGAATATATGTAAACTTAGGTGTAAGTTTTATTTTGTACATGTGAATTTAGAAGCATGATACTCTTGGAAATAAGTGCTACTTAAGCCTGATTAAATCATTACATAAATCCTTTCATTACAAGTGGCATAAGTAAGGGACCATTCCGAACCCAACGGTTTGAGGTCTTCCATTGCGAGGGGTGAGTGCGGCCTTAAATCTCATTTTCCCGGTTCACATCGGGTGGCGACTCCATTATTCTCCGGTTTAGTCCCCCGTGGCTACTCCGTACGCCCGACCGGGCTGCGAGCCCGGAACACCATGCGTCGTCCAGTTTCTGTGTCCCACAGTCTGGCGACTCCACTGGGGATAGAGAATCGGCCTCGAATATTGTCTTGTAATGTTTGGATTTATGTTTTAATTGACGTGTCTATCGTGGATAAAATGGGGGTTTAATCAAAGGCATTTTAAGGCTAGGTAATGGTTGGGTTTTTTCCTTCATTCACTACCCTTCTAGAATGAAAAGATGTTAAGGCACCTGTATAGCCATCTACTCGTAGCCTATTGTGATGGACTAATTTGGAGGACTCGTTGTTTATTCTTGACAACAAGCGATAAGAGCCTAAGAGGCTTGGGTATTTAAGTGAGCCTCGCTCCACCTTCCCTCTGGGGAATCTACAACGGGAAATCCATTTGACAGTTCGTCACACACCGTAGCTCATTGGCACGTACCTTAGTGTATAAAAAGAGGTGCGCTCACTTGGTCACTCAGACCATTGATTGGGGAGACCTAGTTGTGGGCCATCCTTCGCCGATGAGAGCCTTTGTCTATACTCTTGTGAACCCACCCATAGACCGGGTTTGTATGGTTAAAGTAACAATTATTTCCTTGAGTATGTGCTAGTGGACCATCCTCATTTGGATGCAGTTGGACCATTGTCAGAAATGCGGACTTGCTGGGCCATTTAAACTAGGGCGAGTTCGTGCCTTATGTCCATTGGGCCCAAAACTTCTGAAATGTTGATGGGCCATTCAGTAGAAATTATTACTTTATGTTTGCGTTATCTCTTATGCTTGTGTTTGGGAACATCGTCGTTTGGATCCATTTGGACCATTTATCATGGGATATGGGCTTGTTGGGCCATTTAAACTGGGACAAGAATGTATTTTATGACGATTGGGCCAAAGGCTTCTAAGTGATTGATGGGCCACTTTGTGATTGTGTTCGGAACATTACCATTTGGATTTAGTCGGGCTCTTTGTCATGAGATGTGAACTCATTGGGCCATTTAAACTGGGATGGGTTCACTCCTATGACAATTAGCCCGAAAGATTCTAAAATGATAACGAGCCGATTTGTTTGAGAGTTTTAATTGATTTAGTATGTTATATATGTTACATGCATCTCATGCACCTCATACATACATATATCATGTTAACACCATCTATGTCTCAAAAAGACATCATAGATACCGTTTGGGTTAGAGAATGGACAAGGCTCATTAGAAGAACAGTAACAGTCATGAGTGAATCTGGTAATGAGGTATCCCGAATGGATTAGTTAGAGAACAGTCTCGCCAAGGTCACTGAACAGTTGCAAGCTTTGACTACTGCTGTGGCTGGTATGGCTGTGCCCCGTGCTAGGGGAATTTCTGAGAATGTGAGGCGTGAGAAGCCTCCGAATGGGTTGGGGGATGATATCCCCACTTTTGATGATGATATGGCAGAGTATGCAGCATGCAGAGTATCTGGGTCTCAGGCAGAGTTGCAGAAACTTCGGGATCAGGTTGAGTCGATTACCCGCAAGATGATGGGTAAGAATGAGGATCTGCTGGATTATGACACACTGAATTTCGAGGAACAGTTGCCGGCACAATTCAAGATGCTAGATATGGCTAAGTTTAACGGGAATTGGGATCCAAGGGTGCATCTCCGACAATTTGTATCAGTCATGAGTTCAGTTGGCCTGTCTCAGCGCCAAGTGCAGAAAATGTTTGGAATGTCGCTCGAGGGAGCTCCCGTGGTGTGGTACCACAGTTTGGAGAAGAAAGTGAAAGAAGATTGGAGGGAGTTGGCGGATGCCTTCCTGAAGCAGTATGTCACTGACCTAGAGATCGATCTGTCACTCCGTGATCTGGAGAATGTTAAGCAGAAAGCGAAGGAGAGTTTTAAGGAGTATGTGGACCGGTGGAGGGGTCAGTTGTTGAAGATGCAGACTAGGTCCTCGGAGAAGGACCAGATTAAAATGATTATCAAGGGCACCAGGCCTTCCATTTACAGCAAGTTGAGGAGGATGACCTCCATGATTACAGACTTTCGGCAGTTGAGGGAGACTGTCATAGACATTGAAGACGAAGAGGCGAAAAACAGAAAATTCTATGGTCTGAACAGGAGGCCCGTTGGGGGAACATCGGGAATAAAGCCCGTTTCTGCTGAGATTACTGCTATCCGGAACCGGCAGTTTTCCAACTTGGGAAGGCCCCTGTCCAAGGTGCTAGAGAAATTGAAGAGGCAGGGGCTCTTAAAACCCTTGGAAGCCAAACCATTACCCAATCCCCTACCATCACATTATAACCTAAGCCTTTACTGTCACTTTCACCAACAAAAGGGCCATGACAGTGACAATTGCGCCCGACTCCGCCATGAAATCCAAGACCTGATAGACTCCAAGAAAATACCTGACCCAGAAACAAAACAACCTGACACACACAGAAACCCCTTACCCAATTACCGTGCCGTACCACCACCAGCCTATATGATCAATTCTGGCCTCCCAGAAGACCTTGTCCTAAAATCCTTTCACCCTCAAGCCTTTTGCCTGGGAATCTGGGATAGTACTAGTGAAGATGAGTTGGAACAGAGGAAAAACTATTAGCTTGATTTCTCTAGCAGTGATGAGGAAGAAGTAAGGGGAATGACGCGCAGTGGTCATTTTTACAATGATATGGCGGAAAAGGGTAAGGAAGTTTTGACAGATGGTAGAGAAGTGGCTGAGACTGCAGAAAACACTGAGGGGGATATAGTTCTAAGGCAATTGAGGAAGACTAGAGCACAAGTGAGTATCTGGGAACTGTTATGTGCATCTCGGGAGCATAGGCAGGCTATGGTTGAGGCCTTGAGCAAGATTGTGGTACCGGAGGACGCCAACCCTGCAATGTTTGTTGGGTCGGTTCAGAAGGAAGCTTTGCAGATATCCTTTTCTGAGGATGAACTCCCAGCAGAGGGGAGAAATCATAACATGCCTCTATTTATCAGGGCCGAGGTGAGGGGCATGAGAACTTCATATGTGATGGTGGATGACGGTTCGTCCATCAATGTGTGCCCGCTGAAAATTCTGGTGAGATTGGGTATGAAAGTAACAGACTTGGACCCCTCCAGTATGACTATTAAGGCTTATGATGACAGTAAAAGGGGAGTTGAGGGTACCTTTGTGGCTATGGTCAAGGTAGGATCGATTGAAGATGTGGTTGAGTTCACAGTACGGGATATCCCAGCTACTTTCGCCTTATTATTGGGAAGGCCTTGGTTTCACAAACTTGGAGGCGTGCCTTCCACTTTGCATCAGATGATCAAGTTCCCGTATGAGGGAGAAGTTGTTACCATCCGGGCTGAGTTAGATAATGTTGTGGCTGCCTTGGAGATACAACCTTTCACGAGGTTTCAGGTGTCAGCTACTTTTGAGGAGTGGGTGGATCCTAGGGTGGCTAGGATTATGGAGAAAATGAAGTTTGAGCCGGGTAAGGGTTCAAAATTACCAGATTTCAGAGAACAAACTACTCGAAAGGGTTTGGGGTACAAGTCTGATGAAGAAAAGCCTAAGGTCAAGAAAAAGGGCCTGAAACTGATAGAATGTTTTTTGAAAGCTTCAGGATATCAAGAGGAGCCTGAACCTGTGGAAGTTAATGGAATTGTGGTACCTAGATTTGAGATCTTCCAGGATATGTTGGGTAAGGAGCTGATAGTTGAAGAAATTGTGGAGGAAGAAGAGAATTGGGAGGAAGAACTGATGAAGTTGGAGAGCCTGACTTTGGGAGAGGACGAAAAGCCTGAGAAAGACCTGATTGCAGAGGAAGAAGTGTCTATAGATGATGAAGACATTTACCTTCCTGATTTGTTTGAATGTACTTCCGCATTATCCAATAATAAAGACATCTCTTTTTCTTACTTGCCTGAGTCGTTTCCATTTACACTGCATGAATCAAACATATTTGACATCAGTTCAGCTAGAACTATTGCATTTAACTTGGGTACACTTGAGAACCCCAAGGAAATTCTGATTGCAAGTGAAGTAACTGTTGGTTTCTATAATATGTCCCAAGGAAAGATTAAGCATATGAAATACAACAATTGAATATATATAATAATCTTGAAGCATGGCGGAATCATACTTACAAGCTTTTGTGATGAGAAGTGATGAAGAAAATCTTTGAATCTCCAAGCTTCAAGTTTCGGCCAAGGGAGGAAGAAGAGTTGAAGCTCCAAGATTTGTGTATTCCAAACTCTTTGATGGTTTCCCTATCACCTCTTTATGATCCATTGAAGGTGCTAGCCTTGTGTGTGAATTTATGTTCCAAACAAACACAATTTCTTCAAGTTTTTGCAACAAAAAAATGAAGAAATGGAGAGCCCAAAACTGTTTCAGGTTTCGGCAATGTGAGAGAGAGAAGAGAGTTGTGTAATTAATTTTTGTTACCAAAAATCAATTTATATTTATGCCATAATATTTATTAAATTAATAATAAACTTATGACACAAATCATGCAATGGCTTAGAGTGTCAAACACTCAAACTCCATGCAAAACCATTGAGCGTATTGTACACTATCACCATGCAATGCATTAACAATTAAATAATGCATATAATGACATGTGTCATGTGGGCCCCACACGTTTCCAAATGAAAGTGGGCCCACGTGCACTCACGCGTTCGGGTTCGATATTTCCGAAATACCGAACTTACGTCGCGACGTTAATTAAATCGAATTTAAATAAATAATTGCGCCTGGCGAAATTATTATTTACGTCGCTAACGAATTAATTCTAAATTAACTCGTATGCCCGAATTAAAATCTAATTTTAATTTCGCGTCGAAATCGAATTTCGATTATTATATCGAATATAATAATTTTATCGATTAATTCCAAATTAATCGTTCTCTCTCTAAATAAGGCACTTTATCCAAGATAAAGTTTCTCCGCAATTAATCCAAGATTAATTAAGTCCGAATCAAATATCATAGGTGAATCTTCAGGAAGCGACCCAAGAGATCTCTGGATATGTTGGCAGTAAATACGGTCGTCGGATAATCCGAACACGTACGTACCTCGTACTACGTTCTTACCGATTCACAAGACAAGGTTGGCTTCTAGCAAAGCGCCATGCCTACCCAATTCTCCAGAAATATTCTTATAGGAATATAAGATCTATATCAAGCGTAGTATACCGTAGTATTGCGTACATCGATCCAGTATCGGACGATCACATGTTAGGCCTGGGGCTGGAGATGTGTCTGCCCCGTACGAAACATATATCGGACATCAAGCAACTAGTCTCTTTAAATCGGACAATCCTGACCTGGTCATATTGTCCCGAGGGTTGCAACCTTTTATAGATTACTAGTTCTGTGTCCTGCGTGATCATCACCTCCATATGTCTGAAGTGATACTTCCATCTTGACATCACATCCAGTACACTACGATTCTCGATAAACCCAGAAGAGGTGTACACAGAACCGGTTAAGGTCCCCAACCACCAAAACCAAAGTTTACCGATTGTCGCAAGTACTAGCAATGTAAGTCTCAGGTTAAGACCATATACACCTACCCTGATGCGGCCTCCCATAGACACGCAGACATACTACCAATGGGATTCCGCGGGGTCTATCCAGAGCGAAGCTGTTTTCCGTACCATCGGTAAAACACAACCTCCTATCGCACTTGCATAAGTATCCAATACTTAAATATATGAGAACTATGCCGTTGTGCCCTCACAACGTGCACAAGCGCAATACTAGTCTATTCCGCATTATCGATGTCCGATCTCGATAATACTCCGACTAGGGATATTTAATGATTAAACCTTTATGGATTGATACTGTCTCATATCATCTCAATCCGGTATTAATCATATGGACTTTCGCCATTTATATATCAAAGTAAATAACATTACAAAACGGCAAAAGGCAATTTCATTATCACATAGTTAATTTTGTACAATAATACGATATCATTTACAAACAGTGACGCTATGGGACATAATGTCTAACAATCTCCCACTTGGCCTATAGCCAGTCACTCAAGCATCTAATGCCCGAACTATGTATGTGTCATTCAAAAACTTGCTAAAGAACAGCCTTCGTCAGCGGATCTGCAATGTTGTCATCTGATGTGACCTTATCGACTTTTACATCGCCACGATGTATAATCTCCCGAATCAGATGGTAACGTCGATGAACATGCTTGGACCGTTGATGAGACCTTGGTTCCTTAGCCTGCGCTATAGCCCCGTTATTGTCACAATACAATGGAACGGGCTCAGCTGCTAACGGAACTACTCCTAATCCGATTTGGAACTTTCGGATCCAAACTGCCTCCTTTGCTGCTTCAGATGCAGCGATTGTACTCCGCTTCTGTTGTTGAATCGGCAACAGTATCTTGCTTGGAAGATTTCCAGCTCACTGCTCCGTTATTCAAACAAAAAATATACCCGGATTGCGACTTGTAGTCATCCTTGTCGGTTTGGAAACTTGCATCCGTATACCCAGATACCACAAGTTCTCCACCTCCATAAATTAAGAAAGCATCCTTAGTTCGTTTAAGATACTTAAGGATATTCTTAACTGCTATCCAGTGACCTTCACCTGGATCGGCCTGATAGCGACTGCACATGCTCAAAGCATATGAGACATCAGGTCGTGTACATATCATGGCATACATGATCGATCCGCCTGCCGAGGCGAACGGTATCTGACTCATGTTGTCTCTCTCTTCCTGAGTCTTAGGACACATGTCCTTAGACAGAGAGGTACCACGTACCATTGGAACCAATCCCCTCTTGGATTTTTCCATGTTGAATCGCTTCAACACTTTATCAATGTATGTACTCTGGGAGAGTCCAAGCAGCTTTCTAGATCTATCCCGGTAGATCTTTATTCCAAGAATAAAGGCTTCTTCTCCCAGATCTTTCATGGAGAATTTTAATGAAAGCCCAGCTTTCACCGACATTAGCATGGGAATGTCATTGCCTATAAGCAATACGTCGTCGACATAAAGGACAATAAAAGTAAGTGCTCTCCCACTAACCTTCTTGTATACACAAGGTTCATCTGCGTTTTGCACGAAATCATATTCTTTTATGATCTCATCAAAACGCTGATTCCATGACCGTGATGCTTGCTTCAATCCATAAATGGATCGATTTAACTTACAAACCTTGTTTGCAAGTCTTGGTACGATAAAACCGTCAGACTGTTGCATATAAACATCCTCCAAAAGGTTTCCGTTAAGGAAAGCGGTCTTAACGTCCATCTGCCATATCTCGAAGTCGAAATATGCAGCTATTGCAAGCATTATCCGAATGGATTTAATCATGGCAATAGGTGAGAAGGTTTCGTCATAATCAATACCATATTGTTGACGATACCCCTTCGCTACTGACCGGCGTAAACACACACGTATAACGCAAGCGTACGTATCGTTCAAGTAGTATAAAAAGTATCGATCCCACGAGGACTTAATACCTAAGTTATTAATTCTAGGAGGTTAAATGATTACTAGTATCTAACAGGTTGTTTAATTGATTTGAAATAGCGACGATTCTAAATTTAAAGACAATAAAATAAAATTGTTTGAAGGTAGATTTTAAGAAAATTCAATATTAAAAGCTATCTAGGGTTGTGATTTATTCCAATATAATTAAAGATAAAGTGGTTATATTATATTGGGTAATTTATTGATTTATTAACCTGGAACACTAATGTATGTAAAAGCATCTTCCGATGGTCAATTACAAATACCTAGTATAATCCAATTGAACCATATGTCTATGTCAACCAAATTACCTAGATTCATTACGATTAAGTTCCAATTAAGACTACCCCCGCCCGACAGGTATATTCCTATCCTATAAGGAAATCTATTGAAAGGGTTATCTATCCTTAAGGAAGATCGTGGGCTATTGAATCTAAGGTCTTAAACTTAAAATCCCTATGTCTAGTTCATTTTAAGTTTACCTAATCAATTTAATTAATGGCCTGTTAATTAAAGAGCATTGAGAATAAGACTCAATAAATAAATCTTTATATTACCCAAATTATAATCTAACCCTTATAAACCCGTGACATTGAATTTCATCACAACCCTAGATACTAACTTAGTTATTACACATAGCTAGAGCTGGTAAAAACTTGAAAATAAAAGAGACATAAAATGCTGAAAAATAATTGCGTTAAAATAAATACTGAAAAGTAAAATAAAAATAAAAAAAAAATACTAAGGTAAAAGGAATTACTTTTACTATTACTAATTTAGAAATCTCCCAATAAAATAATATATAAACTTGTGATATTATTTAACCACCGACCAATCTGGCGGTATCCTGATTAAGTCAATTAAGTCCAACCAGCCATATAGGCGGTAATATTTGTCCATAATCCAGCCATAAAGGCGGTACCAAAATAAATTTATTAACCGACCAATCTGGCGATATCCTTTATTAATCAGGTTTAAACCAACAGAAATTAAATATACCAACCGACCAATATAGCGGTTTCCTTGATTAAGTCAGGTTTAAACCAGATAAAATAAATTTTTAACCGACAATCTGGCGGTATCATTGATTAATCAGGTTCAAACCAACAGAAAATAAATATACCAACCGACCAATATAGCGGTTTCCTTGATTAAGTCAGGTTTAAACCAGATTAAATAAATTTCCCAACCGACCAATATAGCGGTATCATTTATTAATCAGTATTTTAATTAGTAAGTAGTAAATATATATTTTTAAGGGAGATTAAACTAAAGAGCAACAGTAAAAGAATTACCTTTCACCTTAGCTGGAGGAATTACCTCATCATGGTAAATAGTAAAACTGTAAAAAATAAAGAAAGAAAGTAAACTTATTATTATTACAAAAAGTAATTAAAATTAAATTACAAAAGTAAAAAAATTAAAAACTAAATTTTTTTTAGAGAGAGAAACTCTCTTTACACGTAATTTGAAGAGAGAGAATAACAACTGAAAAATGAAAATTCGCGCTGGTATTTATAGGATAATTTTTCACTGTTCGGGCGTCGCGACACCAAGGACCTCAGCGTGACGCTGGATTTGTCGACGTGGCATGATGACGTCATTGATGACGTCATGCTGATGTGGCGGTGACGTGGCGCTGATGTGGCGAAGGCGCGTGTTACAATTGTCGGCACAATAGGATTGCGACACGTGGCGACACGTGTCAAGTTGTGATTGGCTGAGGCTGACGTGGCAAGTTGACTAGTTGACCTGCTGACGTGGATGATGATGTGGCATGACACATGGCAAAGTTGACTCGTTGACCGCTGACGTGGCTGATGACGAGGCGACACGTGTCAAGTCTGAGTGTCGGCAGCATATGATGTTGACACGTGGCACGGCGCACGTTAGCAGATTGGATGTGATGGTGACACGTGGCACGGCGCATGTTAGCAAAGTCAAACTTCTCAAATACTGACATGTTGACCCGGCACACTTTAGCAGATTCGGCGCATGCTGGGCGTCGCGACGCGGAAGGTCTGGGCGGCGCGACGCTGGAATTTACCAAAATGCCCTTTTTCGCCAATTTTCACTGTTTTGCTCCAAATCACCTCCAGAATTTTTGTCCTGAAACTTTATTTATCTACAAAATAACACAAAACACATCAAAACATTCACAAAACTCAAGAAACAATACAAAATATTAGGTAAATGAGTGGGAAATAGTGATATAAATACCACTCATCACACCCCCAAACCTAACATTTTGCTAGTCCTCGAGCAAAATACAGAATAAAATAACAGAATAAAATTTAACTAAGCCATTTTCGTAGGGATCACGGTTGCATTTAGCATATGCAACAAGCCTTTAAACCCCTAGGTGTCCCTAGTGGACGAGTTGTAGTCTCGTGAGGGTTTACAGCAATGATACCCACAAACATTGTACAAAAGTAAAAATGTATTAAAACTAATGCACACAAAAGCAAAAAGACAAGCGAAAAGAGAATAAAGAAAGTTAGTAACTAATCAGGTGAAACTTCTACTACAAGTTACTAGTTGTTTTGTTTCTTTCTAAATTACCAAATAAGTAAATTCTCCGATTATTTTTACCATTTTCCATATACACAGCCAACAAAATATTAAACAACTCATTTTTGCCCACAACAGTCATAAGTGCAGTTGATAAGAGAGTAATATTTTTGTCCTAAAGTTCTATCAGATTTCACACCTTTTTGTAGTAATGGAATAATTTTTTTTGATTTTTCTGATTTTTTCTTTGCTTTTCTGAATTTTGACTTTTTATTTATATACAATACCTTCCGTCTATGTAGCGAGCTTTGGGTCGGTGGCTCCCAAACCAGTTGGCTTTAGGGCACCAGGTGTTAAGACACCCCTACGAACTTAATTACTCAGACTTCAGATATAAATATATTTTTTTTGCAGTATCTTTGATCCATGTAGCGAGCTTTGGGCCAATGACTCCCAAACCAGTTGGTTTTAGGGCACTAGGTGTTAAAACACCGTTACAGACTTAATAACTCGGATCTTAGATACTTTATTTGTGTACATCAGAAAATTTTATTATTTTTATTTTTTTTTTACTCCATCACTATTTAGAGATGCTCCAATTAAACTATAGCACGGAATATTACAAACTTTTCAATTTTAACTCATGACTGTATGTTTCCATGTAAGTTCATAATACCTGTCAAATGAGCATATGAAGATTCATTTTAGTCAGTATTATGGAGAATTCACAAATTAAATAATTCAAAATGAAATAAACAAAAATTAACTTATTTCGACATAAATGGATTGAAATACGTCTCAAGAGTGAAACTCCTTACTCGGCTATTTCTTACCAATTCACCTTTTTAGTCAAAATAAAAACACAAAAATGCAAAATATTTTTGTAATTTTTGAAAATTTTCAAATTTTTTTTTGTTTTTTTCGAAAAATTTGGACTAAAAATAAAAATAAACATACAAACAAGTACTATTAACTATACCTCACCCCCAAACCTAAATGAGACATTGTCCCCAATGTCTTAAACAGTAGAAGAAGAGTTTAGAAAATAATACCTGGTTAGTTGAAATTCTACAGGAAAATTACAGGTTAATATCCAGATTAATTCGACGTCTCTTACCACGATCGTCCTCGGACCAATTTATCTTTGAAATGATAGGGTCAACTTTCGGTTCATAGGCTATGAGTTGGTCAATTAAATCTGGAGCAGTTCTGGCAGTAAAGAGGAGTTCTTTTAAAGGTTTTGACACAAACCCATTTCTTCGAGCATCATCAAGAAAACACACAAAGAAAATCATAAACCCATCAACGTTGTACAGCCCAATTGGTTTCTGGTGTATGTTTAGGTTCGCCCAAGATAGTACAATAAAAATTTCCTCCAATGTGCCCAAGCCACCTGGCAAAGCAATAAAGCATCAGAACGGTTAATCATTTCTACCAGTCGTTCAGACATACCTGGCACGATCAGTTCCTCTCCGTTTGTTGGTTCAATAAGATTTGCATCTGCCAAGGGTTTTGGGATGATTCCCAAAACGTGACTGCCTCCTTCCTGTACAGCCTTTGAAACAATCCCCATTAGTCCGAGATTACCTCCGCCATATATTAAGTGTATATTCCTTGCGGCTAAGACTCGACCCAATTCCTGTGCTGCTTTTATGTATTGTGGTTTAGTACCAACAGTACTACCGCAAACACACAAATGTTTTCAACTCATCTTCTTGAAGTGGCTTCCATGTTTTACTCTGGATATCTTCAAATGTGCAATGATGAGTTGAATTTTTATAATCCTGAAAAGGGTGAGTAAAAAATAGCACAAGTATCTTCCAAAGGACGATTAGTAGCAAAATAGTAAAATAGATCGTGATAGTCAACAAGATATGGATCCTGTCGGAGAAGAAAATAAAGAAAACAACAAAACAAATCACAATTATTAGGAAAAGACAAACAAAGAGATATAATATTTACAAATAACGGGCTTGATTGCGTCTATGCGTCAGAGACAAGCTTCCCATCCAATTTTCTTATAAATTGGCAAAACATGGTCTTTTGAGTCAGATTCCCGAGACTTAACTGTTGTCTTTCTTTTTGAAATTGTGTATGTAATTTGCGAAAGGCTATGTGAAACATGTCCACTGGGATGCGTCTCAAGAGTCGAAGATATATCATCTAAGACTCCTTACTCAAGCCATCCCTATGAATTCAATCTTGTCTTCGCGATTAATAGACACCATTCCTAAAGAACGACAACGAGTATTGCAATTCCATCATGCACATTTGTAACAAACACCCATTTGTTTAGCTCTACGTTTCTTGCATAGGTGCTTCTTCCAAAAACCAGGCAGATGTGAAATAAAAGATTCAGAAGACTCACCTGCCAATCGAACTCGTGCTTCAATTACCCAACGAATATCATTGGGCACACCATGGATCGTCAGTAGTCTCATTCGTTCCAAGCGAGCTTTGTAAACTTTCAATAGAGATTTTTGTGGGAGAGAAGGAAATTGCTTGTGAAGATTTGCGAGAGCTTCTTCCATCTTGAAATGACTTAATCTGCAAAAACTAAACACACAAAATTAAATCACACCAAATCACAATATATACAAAAATTTCATGGGTTGCCTCCCTGCGAGCGCTAAGTTTTAAGTCGTCAGCTAGACGTTACTTCTCGAACGTTTATGCTGGATCTGAAAGTGTAACACTTTCTTTTTGTCGCCCAAATGATTCTCCCCAGTAGTGCTTGACACGCTGACTGTTAACTTTGAATGTGTTGTTGGTATTGGGATCCAGTAACTCAACAGCTCCATATGGTAAAACCTGAGTGATTACAAATGGTCCAGACCACCTAGATTTCAACTTTCCAGGGAAAAGTTTCAATCTCGAGTTGTACAACAACACCTGCTGTCTTGGTTCCAACTGTCTGTGCACTATTTTCGGTCATGCCATTTCTTTGTCTTTTCCTTGTATAATTTGGCATTTTCATAAGCCTGTAGGCGAAATTCCTCCAATTCGTTGAGTTGGTGAAGTCTTTTCTCTCATGCAGCTTGTGAGTCAAAAATTCAACTTCTTCAGTGCCCAGTACGCCTTGTGTTCAAGCTCAACTGGTAGATGGCACGCTTTCCCAAAC
>SKCR01020283.1:0-35068 GCA_019454045.1 Zanthoxylum bungeanum | reverse complement strand
AATGGCCCCACGAGTTCATATCTCATGGCAAGGAGTCCAACTAAATCCAAATGGTAATGTTCTGAACAGAAGCACAAAATGGCCCATCAATATTTAGAAGCCTTTGGCCCAATCGTCATAAGATAAGTTCTTGTCCTAGTTTAAATGGCCCAACAAGCCCACATCCCATGACAAATGGTGTGTGACTGACTGTCAAATGGACTTCCCATTGTAGATTCCCCAGAGGGAGGGTGGAGCGAGGCTCACTTAAAACCCAAGCCTCTTAGGCTCTAATCGCTTGGTGTCAGGAATAAACAACGAGTCCTCCAATTAGTCCATCACAATAGGCTACGAGTAGATGGCTATTTAGGTGCCTTCACTGCTTTTCCTTCTAGAAATATAGTGAGTGAAGGAAGACACCCAACCATGTTGGAGTTTCTAGAGGTCCCAAGATCAAAACTCAAGCATGAATCATAAGCGAATACAAACGGAAGTGCGGAATACTTACATCGAGCGGTTGAGAGACGATTTGGCAACAAAAACGAACTGAAATTCTGCTCATGCCCACTGCTCATGTGCGTGAACTACAGCAGTTTGTGCTTCTGTTTTGCGCCATTTTGATCAAGAAAAACGAGCTCCAAGCTTCATCAAAACGTCCATGCTCATGGGTATACTTCCCTTATCACCTTGGCATGATCCCGGAGTGTGATAGCACTCTTGTTTTGCCACAAAACACACTTGCTTCCCTCCATTTCTTTTGTTATTTTCGGCAGTTCACTGCTTCACAAAAAACCAGAAATGGCGTGAGAGAAGAGAGGAGAAGAAGAGGAGAGAGTGGAGGGAAAATGGAGAGTCATTAGTGTATACGGTTTTGGTGGAACTTTATGCATCAAATGCATTTGAATTTCATTTGAAATTCATTTCACACACATTTGGGTTTAATTCCCAACCCCACACACATCACCTTTTTAAAAATCCATTAAATAGCCTCACCTACTTACATTGAGAATAGAGACAATGTATCATCCCATACAGGTGACTAGATACATCCATCATCTATTCGTGTCAAGTAATGAGACTTCGCGATGTGATTTGCGGATCCTACTCGTTTCAAAATACGAATGTGTTCGCAAACACTTTCGGGCTCAATTTCGCTAATTCCGAATTAACGAATTTCCGTCGCGACGAGAACTAAATAATTACGCCTAGCGAAATCACTATTCACGTCGCTAACGAATAATTCTAATTAATTTCGCTCGCCCGAATTAAAATCTAATTTTAATTCCACGTCGAAATCTAATTTCGTTAATATATCAAATAATTAATTCCTCGATTAATTCCAAATCAATGTTTCTCTCTCTTCAATTGATATTTTATCCTAGATAAAGTGTCTCCGAAATTAATCCCAGATTAATTCTCTCTCTCA
Organism: Zanthoxylum bungeanum; assembly: GCA_019454045.1. Classification (NCBI taxonomy): domain Eukaryota; kingdom Viridiplantae; phylum Streptophyta; class Magnoliopsida; order Sapindales; family Rutaceae; genus Zanthoxylum; species Zanthoxylum bungeanum. The sequence goes on along the minus strand of SKCR01020283.1, from coordinate 33,663 downwards.
TCATATTAATCCCAGATTAATATAAGTGCGAGTCATACGTCATCGGTGAATCTTTGGGAAGCGACCCATGAGATCCCCGGATATGTTGGCAGTCAAATCGGTCATCGGACTATCCGAACACGTGAGTACCAAGTACTACGTTCTACCGATTTACAAGACAAGGTTGGCTTCTAGCAAAGCACCAAGTCTACCTAATTCTCCGTCATATTCGTATAAGAATATTAAGATCTGTATCAAGCGTAGTATACCATTGTATTGTGTATATCGGCCCAGTATCGGATAGTCACGTGCTAGGCCTAGGGCTGGATAAGTGTCTGCCCCGTACGAAGCACGTGTCGGATGTCTGGTAACTAGTCTCTATAATCGGGGATATACATGACCTTGTCATAATATCCCGATGGCCGCGCAGCACTTAAGAGCACTAATACCGTATCCTGCGTGACATCATCTCCACTATGACTGGAGTGATACTTCCGTCTTGACATCACATCCAATACACTACGACTCTCTGATAAACCCAGAAGTGGCGTACGCAGAACCGGTTAAAGCCTGTACCACCAAGACCAAAGTCTATCGATTATCGTAAGTATTAGCGATGTAAGTCTCAGGTTAAGACTATACACACCTACCTTGATTTCGGCCTCCCATAGACACATAGTCATAATACCAATGGGATTCCGAAGGGTCTATCCAGAGCGAAGCTGTTTCCCGTACCATCGGTGAAACACGACCTCCTATCGCACTTGCATAAGTCTCCAACACTGATATATATGAGAACTATGTCGTTGTGCCCTCACAACGTGCACAAGTACAATACTAGCCTATTCCACATTATCGATGTCCAGTCTCGATAATACTCCGGCTAGGGATATTTAATGATTAATCCTTCGGGGACTGATACTGTCTCATATCATTCACAGTCCAGGAACTAATCATAGGGACCTCTCTTCATTTATATATATCTATGGTGATCTAATCACAAATGATGAGAGTGCAATTTCCTTGTCACATAGTTAATTTGCTACAACAACACAATGATCTGTGCAAATAGTGACGCTATGGGTCATTTTGTCCAACAACCATTACCTAGCCTAAAAATGCCTCTGATTAAACCCCTTTTAACCCACGGTAGACACAATCAATTGAAGCAACAAATCATAATATTACAAGACATTATTTCACAGGGCCGATTCTCTATCCCCAGTGGAGTCGCCAGACTGTGGGACACAGAAACTGGGCGACGCATGCTGTCCCGGGCTTATGGCCCGGTTGGAGTACGGAGTAGCCCACGGGGGACTAAATCGGAGAATAATGGATTCGCCACCCGGTGTGAACCGGGACAAAGATTTAAGGCCGCACTCACCCCTCGCAAGGGAAGACCTCAACCCGTTGGGTTCGGAATGGTCCCTTACTTATGCCACTTGTAATAAAATGATTTGTGCAATAATCTTACCAGGCCTAAGCAACATATTTCCAAGGATAATTTACTCATAAGTTTGCATGCATAGGTACAAAACTCATATCTAAGTTTACATATAACACATGTTCATGTTTGCATACAACCTATTTGCATATAATCTATGTCCGAATTCATGCATAAAGATATATTGACATACAGAAGACATACAATCTCACATTGGTAAGCATAGAAGCGCAAACACATAGCATTCATACAAGCGTGCATATTAGGGAAAGACACTTAAGCACATAATAGAAATAGATAACTAAAGAGGTAATACAAATGCATAAGGTATATAGAGATAACTATATGCTAAGATAGACATGTCGTGATGTGATGCAGGAGGACCTGTTTACCGTGGGCGTTCATGCGGTGTTCGTATACACGTTCGAATGGTAAACAGAAGGTTCGCATTTGTATAGCATTTGATAACGCGTTCGAACGTGACCAGACAGAAAACATACGTTCGTGTGGCGTTCTGAAACGCGTTCGAATGGGGTTACAACAATGACCTCTAAAATGTAGTAAACAACATGAAACATACATGAATGGATGAATAGATGACATCTAATAAATAATAACGGGCTAAAAGCGTGGCAAAGCATCGTGGTAAATGATTTTAACCTCTCAAAATAGAGGACCTTTAATCGCACTTACTAAGCCCATGCGCAATCAACACAATACATATATAAAAAGTAAAGACAATGATATCGGACTTCGTATACCCGGTTGAACACATCTTACATTCAACCTAATATACATCAACCGGCGCGGCAAAGCATCGTGGTAAAGGATTTTAACCCCTCAAAATAGGGGACCTTTAATCCAACTTACTAAGCCCATGCGCTCGATCACATCATGCATATAAAAAATAACATAAATAATATAGGAGTTCGTATACCTGATTGAACACATCTTACATTCAACCGAATATACATCAACCGGCGCGGCAAAGCATCGTGGTAAAGGATTTTAACCCCTCAAAATAGGGGACCTTTAATCCAACTTACTAAGCCCATGCGCTCGATCACATCATTACATTAAAAAATAACATGCGGGAATCAAGTAGTGAATAATAAACAAATCAAAACAACATAAAACAAAATATGCGCGGTTTACTTAAGTGGTACGTGGAGTTCTATCCCGAGTACAAATAATATTACCGTCTATTCGGAAACGGCTATGAAATTTATGTCCGGATTTCCATCCTATATACCACAAGAGGCGACACATTTTCCGTTTTACTCAAGGGCCACAACATACATCATTCCACGAAACATGCATTTACTATCTATTCAATGGCCACAATCATGCATCAATAAACGACTCTCATACGATAAAAACGAATAAAACAATTAAAAAGATAGATGGAAATAATAGGAAAAGTACCCTCAGATCTAACCTTTTTATGTCGACTTTCGGACTCGCGTTTCACGGCCGTCGGAAGGGCTATCACTCCGCAACTCTTTCGGTTCACTGGATTAACGTCTTAGCTCGCTGTTTCGCTATTTTGGTCGCTGTTGTCACTCTGTTTTGCTGCTATTTCCTCGTGGTTTTCTGGTCACTATTTCAGGTCCATTAGGATATTGTTTTTCGTGTTTCGGGGACTGTTTTGCGCGGTTTCCGGATTGTTTTACTAGGCAGTTTCTGGGACAATTTAAGGGCTAATTGTTCACTGTTTTAGGTCTCGGTTTGGTGTATGGGTTGATTCACTGTTACTCGGTTTGTATCGGTTATTTAGGGGAGTGGTGAGGGCTGAATGGTGTGCGTTTTAGGGTTTCGTTTGTGGCAATGAAGCATTTTTGCGCTGAAGGTTTAAAGGCTGTGAAGGGGGAGTTTGTATTTGTCTATTGATTGGGCAATGGTACGTCAGTTGATGAAGAGAGCTTGTGGTTGCTGTGTCAACGTGCGCAGATGTGTGGCAGTGTCTAGGCGTGTTTGGCTTATTTGCGTGGCTTATGAGGGCTGAAGTTGAGTGTCATCGTGGCATGAGTGAATCATTTGCTTAGAGATTATTGTTATTTCAGTCGGTGCATGGGCAGTGTTTAAGTGGATGGTTTCGTGAGTCTTGGTGGAGGGCTGTCGTTGTTTGAAAGAAAGAGAGCCGAGTGTAATTGTGTGTACGTGTGGTCGAGTGAGGTTTTTGAGGGTTTATTATTTTGTTCTTTTGGTTTGCCGTGAATTCGAGAGATCCAAGGGTGTTGGTTTGTGTTTATTTTATAGTGGTGCAATTAGGGTTAGGGTTGTGCATGGAAAGGGATTTGTGTAATATCTAATTAGTGTCACAAAAGGAAAACATATATTTGATTGGGGGACATGATTTGGTTTAATTAGGAATATGATATATTTAGTTTGTGTTGATTAGGCATTTAATTTGTTAGATTAGGAAGTCAATATTTTTAATTGGTTATGATTGATTTTAATTAGGCATAATATTTCTTTAATTTAGTACAATAATTTAAGTTAGGAAGTTACAATATTTCAATTTGGTATAATTATTTTTATGTCTATTTATTTTTGATAAATGGTTTAATTATTTTATTTAGTTCAATTACATTATTTAATTAATATTTAATTTAATATTTGATTTAATTTGGAGGTATTTTAGGGTGATATGGGTGTGTGGGCCTAGATGATGGGCGTGGGCTTGGTGATGGTGGGTGTGGGCTTGGTGATGGTGGGTTAGGTGTTGTGTTGGCTAAATGAGTGGGTTTGGGCCAAGATTAAAAGGTTTGTGGGTTTTTTTGGGTCGAGCATAATTTTTAAAACGGAGGTCCAACAAGCGAACCCGAAGCTAAACATGTGAACTAAATCCAACAAAACGTCAAAACCGAGAGTTAATTGGAATTAGCGAACCCGAGCCCGGGAGTGTTTGCGGGCACACTCGCATTTCGAATTCAAGTGCGGCCCACAAGTCACATCACTCGTCATTCATTTGATGTGATGTCTAGTCAATTTGAGTGATTGACAACATGTCACTATTGATTGATGGTAGTGGTTGGAAGACATTAATTGTTTTTGGCTCCAAATTTTGTTGACTTTTTGAAAGCCATTTACAAATTTTGGTATATGTTTTTAATTGATTTTAGAAATCATTTTTTTTAGTGTATTAGATACACAATTCACAAAGCACAACCTCTCACTCTCTCTCTCCCTCTCACGGCCTAGGGCCATTTCTTTTCTCCTTTGGCTTGCCAAAACCGAGAGTTGAAGAAGATGAATAGGAAAATTTGTGGCAAATTTTTCTTATGCTAGCACATGAAGAGTCATCCAAGGTGATAGGGAAACCTATTCATGAGCATGGAATCACAACTCAAAGCTTGGAGCTTGGAGATCCATCCATGGAGCTTGACCGAAAATGACAAGGAGCACAAAATGACCATTGCCGAAAGCTTGAAGATTTTTGTGTTCAACGCATCGCCAAATCCGATCAATGTAAGTATGATTCCGCCATGCTTCTTTGTTGTATTCGCACATGATTTCTTACTTGAATTGATCCCGGGACTATAGTAGAAACCCAACAGTAGTTGAACCTTTAGCCTTCCCAATATTTCTCATCCATCTTTTTATAGATTTGGAATATTCGGTAATACTTGTCTTTCCACTAGGCTTACGAGGATCCATCAACATGGACTCGTAATGGGCAAGCTCATTAAGCAGTTAGTAAGAGTGAAAATCAACTTTTTCATAATATAGTTGCTATTAAACTGTTGGGATATATGCCATAAAGCATAATGAAATATGTAAAAGTGATTTTTAAGTAATACGATGTTGTTTTCATTTATTAAAATATTGATTTTAAAGTCGCATATTTTAAATTGTCATGTATGCCCTTAGATACTAAATATACTTTCACACTTAGTGTATAAGTGTTATACACAAGAGGATTCAAGTTTGAAATTAGTAATCCTAAATAGTCTGTAGAGAGCAAACAAAGACGGGCACTTTGTTTGTAGTTTATCTCAGATGTGGTCCATGACACACTCACAAAGTGGTTCTTTACTCCCAAGTATAAGAGTGACGAAGTAATAAAATAACCCGGTAAGTCCAGAGTCGATCGACATGAAATAGATTTAATAAGGTAAAATAATAATTCGAGTAAAAATAAAAAGAGTGAATTGTTTGAAGTGATTAGAAATTTTAAATTATACAGCAAAAATAAAATAAAATACTGGGGCTATGAGATTCACTTTTAATATTTCAAATTTAAAAATCTCAATTTATAATAAATAAATTGTCATTATTACCGAGTTAATTTATTTGACGAATTAATTATTCGAAAAAAAATTTAAAACCAGCCATAAAGCGGTAATAACATATGTCTATAACAAGTCCAGTTAGGTACTGAATTATGCCAAATAAATAAAACCAGCCATATAGGCTGTAATAAAGTTTGTCAATAATTAATCCATATTTAAATTAAATATTAGTCATTAGATTACAATTCATATATTATAATATAAGTGATATTAATGTATATTATCATATTAAAAGCTTCACCCTTTACACTAGCTGGTCGAAATTAACTACTCATGATTTGAATAAAAATAAACATAATTTTATTACTAAAGAAAAAGAAATTACAAGAAAGCATTAAAAAATAATACACATAAGAGTTATAATTCCTCAAATTTTCAAATAAAAATATGGACTTATGGTATGAGAAAATTCAGGTGCTAAGCCCTCTATTTATAGAGGTGCTCGCACCTCACTTATTTGCAAATTGCAAGCACAGCTTGCAATTTGCAAGCTGGCAATTGTTTTCCACCTTTCGGTGGAAAGCAATTGATAGAATTATTTTTTTATTTAATTAATATATTAATATATTAGAATAATATAATATATATATATATATATATATATATATGTAATTTTGGTGGAACCCCAGTATAATATATAAAAAATATTTTATATCTTGGTGGGTCCTCCAAATATATTATATTTATTATATAAATATATATATATATATATATATATATATATTATAATAATAATAAAAAATACATTTGTGGCTAAATACATCATAAGCTCATTTTGTCACCAATCTAAACACGGTAAATGTTTTCCATGCCCGATTTGAATCTAGCTGTCACGTTCTTTTTGGGTTTTTTGGGTCCTGAAATTCAGATCTCATATCTATTTTTCTTGTTGACCTTCTAAAGCAGTATTTTACCTACACAATAAATAAAAATCACAATAAAACATAAATATTTTTACTATTTAACAAATATGCTAAATTAATGAAATTAATGAAATTATAAGTGTAAAATGATTAGTTTCTCTTTTATTAAGTGTATACGTTTTAATACTCATCACACCCCCACCAACTTATTATTAGTCCCTAATAATTTAAGCGAAACTTAAAAGAAAATATTATTATCCAAATTAAGAATTTTTTTTTCTAAATAATCAAATAAGTAAATTTTCCTGTATTTTTTATCCTTCTTACATACACACATAAAACAAGGTATTAATCAATTTATTGTGCCCACAATATTCATAGATCTTATTGAAATGAGAGTAATATTTTGGTCCTAAAATTATATTAGAGTTCACACATTTTTGGCAATGGAAGTTTATATATAAATTGAAAAATACTTTTTTTTTTGAAAATAATACATCTTCAATCCTTGTAACGAGCTTTAGGCCAATGACTCCCAACTCAGTTGGCTTTAGGGCACTGGGTGTTAGACACCCCTACTGACTTAATTGCTCAGATCTCATATGTTAAAAAGAAAAAGTGTCCAATTTCATTAAGCTTTCTCTTTAACCCATATAACGAGCTTTAGGCCAGTGACTCCCATACCAGTTGGCCTTAGAGCACTATATGAGGTCTCTATTCACGTTATTGTCTTCAAACTACGTTATCTATGTTTCTACACGTAATAAACTTCCTTGTTACTTCATGCATCCTTCTATATTATTTATTTTCATAACCTATCTCTTGGCTCCAAGCTGTGCCACCGAGGCTAGTGGTGGTTCATTCTTATTGGCTACTTCCTAGACCTATGCTCTTGCTATAGGTTGCAGCTATGACATTTAATCTTACTATCCGTACTGGTACTTTCATTGACTCTTGAGTGTCTCCAATATAATAAGCATGTTTCTTACATCCGTATGAGATTCTAGTACGTTTGGTCTATTCAATGGACTTCTACTAGTAATGCAAGTCTCGTGCTGACTTGCTTAGATTCTTGAATTATGTTGGGTTGTCTTCTTTCTAACTTCAGAAACTTCCTTGGACCTTTTATTAGTGAACTATCTTTCAGTGTTTTCTGTCTCTGTCTTAGGATATACTCTTTCTTCTTTTATCTTTCTGATTATCATTCACCGTTTGGGAGCTTGTTATCAATACCAAATACTCAGAGGCCATTGGATTTGTTTGAAATAATTTTCTGAGGAAGGAATGAATCTTACTTAGGTCTACTCGATATTTTTATTCTTGCTTGAGCTTACTATATTCCCCTTACTGTTATAAGTTGTAGCATTTTCTTTATTATCTCATTGTGTATCTCTACCTCTTATTGCCTCTGGTTGCTTTAAGCATCTATACATCATTCCCTACATTTCTTATAGCTTTCTCGTTCTCTTTTACTCCCATTGCTGGATATTCTTTGAAATTTACTATATAGTTTCATAACTTGTCTTCAACTTCTGATTATAAACCAAGATAACTACAGAAGGAATTTCTGTTAGGACAAGGATTGCAGTTACTTTCATTAGGAATAATATTCAACTAGCTTTGGGAATTGGCACTAACTTTCTATAGAACTTGATGACGTACTCGAGGATCAGATATTAGAAAGATAGTGCCTCGCATACATATATCTCGGGCATACTATATATACAAGACCCAATTGTAGTCACTAACTTCCTAGACCATGCTCTGATACCATCTTTGTAACATCCTGATGAGTGGTAAATAGATCACTATTTCTCACTCCTTTAACTTAATATTTTTGTATAGTTTCCTGAGTTCTGTGAATATTTTGATATGTTTTGTGTTATTTTATAAATAAATAATATAACAGGACTCTCTGGAGGCAATTCGGGGCCAAAACAGTGAAAAATGGATAAAAAGGGCAAAATTTAAATTTCCTGCTAAAATGCGCCGTTTGCTAAAATACGTCGTCTGCTAACGTGTGCCGGAGACTGCTAACATACACCGGACATGTGGACCAATCAGAGAAGTTTTGCTATCATGCGCCATTACTAACATGCGCCTGTCACATGTCAACATATCATGCTAATGTACGCCGGAAATGTGTCACCATCACATGTTGCCGACACTCATCATTGAAACATGTCATTGCTTGCATCATACAGACGTCAGTGTCGCGAAGTGCAAACCCTTACGCATCGCGACGCCAAGCCAATAATTTAGTTAATCATTCAATCGACGCTACGTGTCACCATCTCGAGAAGCTCAAGCCACGTGTCAACAATATATGGCGCGTTACGACGCGCAAGGTTGCTTGCGTCATGATGCGTGAGGTAAATTTTTTCCTATAAATTGAGGCCGAATTTCATAATTCAATTCATACCTTCCTCTGGGGATTTCCTAGAGAATACCAAGAAGATTGTATCTTGTTTGTTTATTTACAGCTTTCAGTATTTAATTTTATTTACTTTTCACAATTTTACTTTCTGTTCTTTACTTTTAAGTCCTTATTTTCTTGATTCAGCAATGAGGAGGTAACTCCCCCTGTTGGGGTGAAAGGTAAAGCTTTTATTACTAATATTTAGATTAATCTCCCTTAATTATAATATATAAACTATTTAAAATCTCACTGAATGGGATACCGCCTTTATGGTTGGTTGGACTTAATAAAAATTGTTTTAACCTGACTAAACATGGATACCGCCTGTATGGTCGGTTGGAATTAATTATAAATTTGACTTAATCAGGATACCGCCTATATGTTCGGTTGGTAATTATCACGCAAAGTTAATATATTATAATAAGTGAGCTATCTAAAATAGAAGTAATAAAAGTGGATCTTCTAACCCCCATAATTTCCTTTATTGTTTTATTTACCTTTTTAATTTCCAGCATTTATTTTATGTCATTTACTTCATTTAAGCTTTTACTAGCCTTAGATATGTGTTGTAACTAAATCCGTTATCTGGGGTTGGGATGAATTCCAATATCACCGGTTTATAAGGGGTTATTTTGTGTCTTGGGTAATATAAAGGTTTATTTATTAAGTCTTAAGCTTAATGCTTCTTGTTAACTGGCCTTTAATAAGATTGATTTGGTAAACTTAAAATAAACTTGAAAAAGGAATTTTAGGTTTCAACCTTAGACTTATTAGCCCACGATCTTCCTTGAGGATAGATAACACTTTAATAGATTTCCTTACAGGATAGACATATACCTGTCGGGCAGGGGAAACCATAATTGGAACTTAATCTTAATAAATTCAGGTAACTTGGTTGACATAGACATATGATTAATTGGGTTACACTGGGTATTTGCATCTGACCATCGATAGAGGCTTTTGCATGATTTCATGTTCCAAGTTAGTAAACCAATATATTACACAAACATGAGATAACTAATTCATCTTTAAATGATATTGGAAAGATTCACAACCCTGGATAGTTTAATAATATTGAATTTCCTTTAATCTACGTTCGCACTGTTTTTACTTGATTTAAATTTAAAGTCACCATCCAAACAATCCAACAAATCCATTAGATACTTGTAAAAATTTGGCTTCATAAATTAATAGCTTAGGTATTAAGTCCTCGTGGGATCGATAATTTTTATATTACTTGAACGATACGTGCACTTGTGTTATATGCGTGTGATTACGCCAGTCACATCCCCCTTCCGGAGATGCTACCGGCATGGAATAGGTCATCCTATCCTCCAAGCCTCTGATTTACTAACTATGGACATCACTACTAATCCACCTCATATAAAAACTCATGCATGGGGATCAGTGCCCAACTCAACAATATGGAATGCATTTTAATACTCTTAACTGTATTCTCACCAATATTTCTATTTTACAACTCAATTTACGAACAATTTTAGCACATTACAATGACATATATTTTACAAATATATGACATGCAACTCTATTTTGACACTAACTGTGTTGGACCTCTATACTCGACATGGTGGACTCAATACCATAGTGACCGCCATCAGTATCCATCCTCTCGAGCTCGTCCTCTAGGTGAACCTGCAAAAAAGAAACACTGGGAGTGGGGGGGCTAAATCGTTTGAACGAACTAGTGAATGGAAAGTTTAAAACGGAAACTGAAATACTTAATGTAACATTCATTTTTCTGAAATGAAAATCCTCTCAAGGAAAACTGATCTTTTCTGAAAAATCTTTCTTATCTGAAAACATATCTTTATCTGTGAAAACACTTCTGGAAATCCTTTCTATCTGTAAAACTCTGAGATTATCATAAAATTATTTCTCTTGAAAACTCTTTCATAAAACTATCTTTTCTGAAAATCATGTATCTGAAACTTGTAGAAAACCTAACATATGAGGGCGTTGTGTATCACCGTCTTCCTATACGCCTAGAAAATCTGTAGAAAACCTGACGTATAGGGGCGTTACGTATCGTCGTCCCCCATATGCCTAGAAAATCTGTAGAAAACATGACGTATGAGGGTGTTACATATCGTTGTCCCCTCATACGCATATCTAGTGGTCTTGCGTGTTACGTATCGCCTTCCCCCAAGCCACTGAACTAGAGCCATGAGTGATGATCCAATTATCATCTTGACCCTGATTCTAGGGTCTGGGGTGTTACGTATCACCGTCGCCCTAGCCTTGAAATCTAGGATCTAGGGGCGTTATGTATCACACTCCCCCAAGTCATGCTCTACATGTGCACATGTTATATCTGTCAATTCGAAAAACCGTCAATTCCATAAGTCACATTTAAGGTGAGTTTTTCCCCCATGTCTCCAAAAGTAATAAAATCATGATTTTAATCTCAAAACTTCTCAAAACAGTCTCATTTATAAAATAGCTAAAAATATACTTCGCTAACACCCTAATGTGTTTTAAAATAAGTCTATTTCAAAAACATATAAATAAATATCAACTTTGAAAGGAAAAGTCCACTCACCGATTAATAACTATTGCCAATAATCCTGGATGCGGCTGACGAGATTCCTACGGAAAAGTTAGTCCATCATGTATTCGAGTATGGTTAGCATATATATGCTAGGATCTAAATATGGTCATAGATGTAGTGGATGCTTATGCATGTTGCATACTTGTCGAGATAGCTAACGTGTTAACTAACTTTAACATCTTGTCAATATAATTTATAAATAAATTTTTATGAATATATTCGATAACGTGCCAAAGCTGTGAGGTATAGCCGATAGGAATTTATTTGTACCGGATAATTATATGATATTAGGTAAATTCAAGCGAAATCAAATTTCCTGAATTTCCTAAAGCTCTCAAGATTACGCGAGTATTCATTGACAAGTTTGTCTGTAACATCCCCGATCTGAGAGATGTTACCGGCAATGGGGTAGACCGTACTAGCCCCATAAGCCTCCGACACTAATAACCGTTGTTCAATTTCTGATACTCTTATTTCTAATATGCATATATATGGTATGTAAGGGACCGTAGCCCAAACTCAACAACTTATCATACAAGCTTAACTCTAAAAATGATATACATAAACATGTATATTTACATCGACTACGACATGACTAAAAACTGGTACATAATTTCTATTTTGACTTTGACTGGACTCTTATGCTCTCTGACTCTGATATGATGGACTTAGACCCACTAGTGACTGCCATCAGTATCCATCCTCTCGAGCTCGTCCTATTAGAATACCAGCAAAACAAACAATGGGAGTGGGGGTTTGATCGCTGTACGATCTAAGTGAGTGGACGAAAAATAAAAAACTGTTATAAAAATATTTAGTTCTAAAACCGAAAACTAATGAGATGGCTTTATGAGAAAACTGGTTTCTGTCTTAAAACTCTGAGTTTCTTTCTAAAAATCTCTTATAAAACTGATGTTTCTGGAAACTTTATTTTCTAAAAGCTCTTTCTGAAAACGGTAACTGAAAACTGAAAACCCTTTCTGAAATTCTGATTTCTGAAAACTATTTCTGAAAATTTGATTTCCTAGAAAACTGTTTGCTGAAATCTGATCACTGTGAACTACTCTGTGTATGAAAACCTTGAGGTATCGGGGCGTTATGTATTTCCGTCCCCCCATACGCCTAACTGTAGCCAGCAGTGCAAACCAATGACTTTGGGGCGTTACGTATCGTCGTCCCCGAAAGTATGCCACTACAGTCTCTAAAACTGGTGGTCTTGGGAAGTTACGTATCGCCGTCCCCCAAGCCACAAAAATAGAACTGGGGGTGTGGATCAATGCTACCACCTAAGCTCTGAAACTAGGGTCTAGGTGTTGGACAGTTATGACCCATAGCGTCACTATTTGTATAGATCATGGTGTTGTTGTACAAATTAATTATGTGACAAAGGAGATTACACTCTTATCATTTGTGATTAGATCACCTAGATATATAAATGATGAGAGGTCCCTATGATTTGTTCTTGGACGGAGAATGACATGAGACAGTATCAGTCCACGAAGGATAAATCATTAAATATCCATAGTCAGAGTATTATCGAGATTGGACATCGATAAATACGTAAAAGACTAGTATTACACTTGTGCGCGTTTGTGATATCACAACGGCATAGTTCTCATATATTTGGGTATATGATACTAATGCAAGTGTAATAGGAGGTTGTGCTTCACCGATGGTACGGGAAACAGCTTCGCTCTGGATAAGACCCCCTCATAATTCCATTGGCAGTATGACTATGTGTCTATGGAAGTCCGACATCAGGGTAAGTGTATTTGGTCTTAACCTTAGACTTGCATCGCTAATGCATACGACAATCAATATACTTTGGTTGAGGTCGTCCAGGGCTTTAACCGGTTCTGTGTACGCCATTATTGGGTATATTGAGAATCGTAGTGTGTTGGGTGTGATGTCAAGACGGAAGTATCACTCCAGTCATATGGAGATGATGGTCACATAGGATACGGTACTAGTACTCTTAAATGCTGCAGCTATCGGGATAAAATGACAAGGTCAGGTTTATCCGATTATAGAGACTGGTGACCAGACATCCGACATGTGCTTCGTACGGGGCAGACACAATTCCAGCCCCAGGCCTAGCACGTGATCATCCGATACTGGACATAAATATGCAATACTACGGTATACTACGCTTGATATAGATCATTTATTCCTGTAAGGATATTTCCGGAGAATTGGGGAGGCATGGCGCTTTGCTAGAGGCCAACCTTGTCTTGTAATTCGGTATAAACGTAGTACGAGGTACTTACGTGTTCGGATAGTCCGACGACCGAATTAACTGCCAACATATCCGGGGATCTCATGGGTCGCTTCCCAAAGATTCACTGATGACGTATAACTCACACTCTTTATTAATCTGGGATTAATTTGATGAGAGAGAAAATTAATCTGGGATTAATTACGGAGATATTTTATCTGGGATAAAATATCGTCTAAAAAGAGAAAACGATTAATTTGGAATTAATCGGGTAAATTAATATATTCGATATATTAAACGAAATTGGATTTCGACGCGGAATTAAAATTAGATTTTAATTCAGGCGAGCGAATTAATTTAGAATTAATTCGTAAGCGACGTGAATAGTGATTTTGCTAGGCGTAATCATTTAATTACGAAGCAACGGAAAATTCGTTGATTTAGAATTAGCGAACCCGATCCCGAGATTATTTGCGAGCGCATTCGCATTTCGAATTCGAGTGCGGCACGCAAGTCAAATCAAGCGTCAAATCGCTAGTCGCATCTAGCGTCACATCAAGCGTCAAGTCATGTCACTTTGAGTGATGTGACCATTGATTGATTGATTGATGTGAATAGTAGATGGAGTTGTTGAAAAGCTTTTTTGAAAGCTTGAATGAAATATATTGTTTTTAATTACTTTGACTTTTGGAAAGCAAAGTGGGTATATGGTTTTTAGAAATTCATTTACCAAAATTAATTACACATTATTCATCTCCCTCTTCTCTCTTTTCTCTCTACATCACACGCCCAAAAGGGCTATTTCTTCACTGTTTTTTAACTGAAAAAACGTGAGCAGTAGGGAAGCCAAGAGTGTGATTTTGTGGCAAAATCACAAGTGCTAGCACACTTACGAGACATGCGAAGGTGATAGGGAAGTCCACCCATGAGCCGGGAACCATTCGACGAAGCTTGGAGCTTGACGAAGGACCAAAAACGAAGCCAAAACAGTGAGCAAAATCTGCACTGCAGTTCGCCCAAACCAGTGAGCATTTTGGAGTTTTGTTGCTTGCCGCGTCGCTCAACCTCGATGTAAGTATTCCACAACTTCATCGATGTGTATTCGCAATGTTTTTCATGCTTATAATCGATCCGGGACCTTAATAGAAACCAACAATGGCATCAAGAGCCTAGGTTTGAGCATGAAAAGTTTAGGTCTTAAAATTTGGGTAATTTGTTTTCAAGCATGATTTTGTGAAATTGGATGAATGAGTATGCTTAAAACATGTTGAATTGAATGTTGATTGGATCAATTTCATGAAAATTGATTTGGAATAATTTCCCCAAAAATGTTATGTTGGCCGAATATTAGGGAAATTTGGAATTCTTGGAATTTGTCATTTTGATTCATTGGATGAGTTGTAATGATGTTGGATAATGTTAATTTGAGATTGAATTGGATTTAATTTTGAATTGAACAAAAACCCCAAATACCTTAGTATGGCCGAATGTAATAGAAGCCCTATAATGTCTTGGATTTTTTGATTTGTAATTCATTGGATGAGTTAGAATCAATTAGGATGATGATTTAATGTCGATTGTGAGTTTAATTGGATTGAAACCGAATCGGACAAAAATTATCCCTCCTTGGCCGAGACTATGGAAGCATGTAATTGGGTTTGATTTTAATCAAAATATGTTGGACATGTGATGATGAAAATGAGCATGATTAATTGTGTATATTGATGTTTTAGAAATGTTAATTTGGTTAATTAATCATGTTATACACTTTGGTAATTAAATTGGAAATTTGGAATTTGGTAATTTAATTATTTGGGCCTAATTTTGGAAATTGGACTTTTAAAGTTGTTATTGGGCTTGTTGGCCTTTGTTGTACAAAGTTGGGTTTAGGCAAAATTGGTTGGATCCAATTGAGCCCAAAACCGCTTCCAAAAGGCCCAAATGCGACTAATGAACCTTTAAAATTTAATTGGGCCTAATAGGCCAAAATTGATTTATAGGCTTATGGGGTAACTCCCGGATTGGACTTTGGTTTTCGGTTTGACCCGAGTTGACCAAAAGTCCACGCCTCCAGAAATCAATTAAAAGCCCATTGGACTTTAATTAAATTAATGTTGGACGTTAATCGGGCTTTGAGACCCGTTGCGATTAAATTTGGAATTTAAGTCGTAAAAGTTCATTATTAAAGTGTGGCATTTAATTTGGAATTAAATAGCGAATTAGAATTGAATGTGTATTAAATTGGATTTAATGATGTAGTTTAATTTAATTCAAGAATTCGTACTTTGAGTACTTATTCGCAAAGACGAGTTTAACTCGCACAAAATCAAATCGTTGTTTGAACATTGGATGATCACTAATTATCAGATTAATTAATTTGATTAGATTGATTGATAACATGCTTGTGTGAATACATGATTGCGATGCATGAATAATGTATATCGGATGGGTATTAGTTGGGTGGGGCAATTTTGGAAATTGTAATAAATTCGATTTATAAATTGGACCTGCGTGTCCAGCCTTATCACCTCTATTCTCTTTGTATTCTCTTCTCACCTATTCCCCTCAATGTAAATGAGGTTTCTTTAGAAGTGTAGTGTAACGGGTAGAAGCAGATTCTTGTGCTAGCGGGAAAGAGAAAGAGATAGATTTGATCTAGGATCAATTGTGTAAAGTATCCATCCGCATATCATTATTATTTTTCATATGCGCTTTATTATGTGTTTAGAATGCATGTTTAAGGGTGTATGATGATGATACCTTAACAAAGATAATAAATTGGTTGCCAATTTGCACGCGAAAAACCCTCAATTAATATCAAGCGTTTTTCCTTCCATTGAGTGATTCTCACTCAAGATCCGAGACGGCATTGGGTTGTTGGCCAAAGTCAAGCCCTTTGTCTGTCAAAGATGTGTTTGAATCACGAGAGCTTTGTTACATGTCAGTGTCTTGTCCAAGTTGTGGTTTGTTGGCCAAAGTCAAGACCACTTCTTGTCCATCGACATTGATTACGAAGCTTTCCATGGTCAATGGGTCGCGCTTGACTGGGATCACTAGGTTTACATTGGATGTATTGGCATATATAAGATATATATTTCGGACTTGGATGTCCCCCTACCGGATCTAGGAATTGGATTGGATCCAATCGATCTTAGAGATCTACCTAGTTAATTATCATATAATTTGTTGGCCAAAGTCAAGATTGTGTGATATTTAACGGGATCCTAGCCCACTAGGAAACGCGGTTTCCCGAGTACTCGATAAAGGGTTAGAGGCTCGCCGAAAAATAGTGGGAGGCAATAATTGAATTTGCAATATTCGTTCAATTACTCGCCATATGCGTTCAAACAAATATCATTCGTCATAAGAAATTAAATGTTAGTTGGACTAATATTTAAAATGTTGTTTTAATAAATAGTTGGACTATATATTCAAACTATTCATTTATAGTTGATTTTATAATTGGATTATAGTAATCAATATAATTGATTTTAATTTATTAAAATCATAGTTGATTAAATAGTTGGACTATTGTAATCATTATAATAAATAGTACCTGAAATCGTTGATGAATAGTTGGACTATTAGAATCAAGATAACATTGAAAGATTGGACATTTAAATATAATCTTGGATTAAAATATTTAAATGGTTTAATTTTCAAATTGGGAATTAAAATTTCAGGATTGTCCTGGAAATATAATAAGTTACTTTATTTGATAAAATAACATATTAGACCTAAGTCCGGAGTTAAGCAAACAGTAGAGCATAATCTTTGGAAGATTATGTGATGATAACTTTAGTGCTTAATCCATTATACTTACCGCAGTAGACTCCTTAATTTCTGAATCAGAAATAAGAATTAGATTCTCAAAAGTATGATAAAGAAATTGAAGGATCTTCAAAGAATCTATCTTTAGATTTTAGAAGTACTAATATTGCAATAATAATTCTTGGAGAATTAATGACTATTCTCAAGGAGATAAAAGTCAAAGTTTGCAATTAGGCAAGTAGCGCAAGATGCACTTTACTTCGATATTCTAGAAGGCCAAAGGCTTCTGGAGTGTTGAAAAGGGCAAAGGCAAAATCATTATAATCTTCTAGGAAGATAAAAAGACATATCCCAAGAAGGAATTGAAGATGAGCAAGGCTCAGACTTCAAATATGTTTGTCAACATTATGTTCACTACTAGTATTAAAATTAGATTTTAAATACTTAGTGTGGTACATAAATATATATTGATGTTCAGAATCTGTTTTGAACAGGATACTGACTTCTATTGAGATTGATCTGCGATTTGGAAACAGGACGAAAGTCGCTGTTTCAACTGTAGATACCTAAGTTTAGGAACTACCTTCGGGTATGTACCTAAATTTGGAAACTGTTATAATGTAACTAGTTTGACTAGAAACATTATCTCTATATCAGTGTTTAACCCGCTGCGGGTGAACCTTTATATTCTAGAACACTAAAGTGTTTTATTATATAAAGATGATATTGAGATAACACATTAGATGTGAATAACAGAATTTATATTTTGAATATAAATAAATCTCGAAAATATATATATGACAAATAAATAGCTCAACTGATTTGATCAGATGAAACTTAATTGTGGCATTGTTGTCTAGGACACATTAAACAAGAATCGTATATCCGCACTTTTGAAGAGCGGGTACTAGGACTAATTTGACTCCATTCAAATAAAGTCTACGAATCTAGTTTATTGGGCAAAGTGCCTGAAACACTATTTACTTGGTAAAAGTGTAAAAACCACCTATATGTTGGCCCTAGTTCATAGTGAAGCAAATGGGCCCATATCTAGCTAGGCTAGATGTGGATATGAATATTTCGTGACCTATACGGATGTGGCATCACGTTATGGTTGTGTGTTTCTTTTGAAGAACACAAATCGGAAACTTTTAAGTTTCGACACGAAATAGACAAACAGATCGGCTAAAGTATTAGACCGTCACGGTAAGACCGTAATGGAAAATACTTAAGTAATAAGTTTCTAATATACTTGAAAGATTAAAGTATTCTTTCAAATGAGGACTCCTCCCAGAACATGTCAGTTTGACGGTGTGTCCGAACTGAGTAACCGACTTATGTTAGACATCATAAGCTTAATCATGAGTCGCTCTGAGCTACCATTTCCTTCAATGGATAAACATAAACAGTGCAAGAACTTATTTAGAATAAGGTTCCATTAAAATCTATTTGACATATATCATATTAGATATGAACGGGAAAGAAACCGGGTTTCAAATTCCTGATAATTTAGGTATGCTTGGCATATATTTGGATGATACCAAACTAAAACCCAAATGGATAAGTGCCAATTGTAGGTTATCCTAGGGATACCATAAGTATAGTACTTATACAACTCACAAGAGAGCAATTAGATTGTTGCTCATCATGCGGTTTTCCTAAGAGGAATACCGATATGCAGTGGTAAGTGGGAGGATAGTAAAACTCGATGAAAATCGGAGTAGTACTGTCCAAGGCACCGATCCTTAATGGAACACAAATAGTTTATCAAGGATGAAACTATTACCATTAATCTTCGAATACACAAGAACCGCGTATGTCGGAGAGAGTCAGAAAACAACCTGGGGTATGGGTTTCTGATCTCACCTCATAAAGATGTCTATCTTATTGAGGTATACCAACTGACTACGTAGGAGGAAGTGATACAAGGTATCGACTCCCTATTATGATAAAGTGTCATCAGTCCGAAATGGATTCCATGTATATCAACAAGTTTGGATACTAGTTGATGTACCACAAGGCATTGTGCCTATTGGTACTTTATAAGTCTTCAAGGAAGACATACATGGATGGCAACATACCAACGTGTAAAGCTAGACTTTTAGTGGAAAGGTATCATTATCAACATTGTGTTAATTACAAGGTATATCCATTTGGATAATGCTTGCTAAAGCTACATGTTTCATGTATGAAATATGTCAGCTTAACGGAAAATCGCTTTCCTGAAAAGGAAACCTTTTAGAGGTTGTTTACAACATCCTCGCGGTTTTGTCGTACCAAAACTAGCAAACAAGGTTTGTGGGTTATTCGATCTATGTTTGGATTGAAGCAAGCAAAGGTTCTTGGAATTATCGTTTTGATGTAATCATAAATAGTTTATGGTTTAATTCAAAACGAAAATGATTCTTGTGTACATAAGAGGATTAGTGGGAGCGCACTGAAAATACTGTCCTATAAAATAATTATAAATATGTCATTTCTTGGAAATGATATTCCCAAAATAACTATCGGTGAAACCTTGACTTTCGAGAAAATTCTCCGTAGAATTCTTGGGAGAAAACAACCTTTATTCAAGGAATAAAGATCTACTGGGATAGATTAAGTTGTTAAAACTCTCTGAGAAATTGTACATTGAAAAATATATATGACCTGGTGTCTCATACGCTTTGAGCATATGGATTCACAAACAGGCCAATCCGAGTGATAGTCACTGGATTGAAGTTAAGAACATACTTAGTATCTTAGAGAACTAAGGATGCTGTCTTAGTCTTTGGAGAAGGAGAACTTGAAGTGACTGGGATCACTGTAGCAAGTTTCCTAACAGACGAAGACGCCTAAAAGTCGCAAACGGTACTACACAGTTTGAATAACGGAACAGTGAGCTGGAAATCTTCCAAGCAAGATACTGTTACCGAATAAACAACAAATGCGGGTTATTGCTGCAGCTGAAGCGGCAATAGAAGCCTTCTGGGTCGATAAACAAATCTAATTAGATTAGATATAATTCTGTTAGCAGCTGAGCTAGGCTCGAGCACATGCTAAAGAATTAATTGTCTCATCAAAGATCCAGATATATACTTCGACTATTCATCTGAGTCATTCGGATCATACATCGTGGCGATGTGATGATCGTATAAATCGTATAAGACGATAATCATGAAAATCCGCTGATGAAAACCTTTTCTCAGCAATTTGAGCCAACAGTACATAGTTCGGGTGTCAAGCACTCGAGTGACTGGCTATAGGCCAAGTGGGAGATTGTTGGACAGTTATGACCCATAGCGTCACTATTTGTACAGATCATGGTGTTGTTGTACAAATTAACTATGTGACAAAGGAGATTGCACTCTTATCATTTGTGATTAGATCACCTAGATATATAAATGATGAGAGGTCCCTATGATTTGTTCCTGGACGGAGAATGACATGAGACAGTATCAGTCCACGAAGGATAAATCATTAAATATCCCTAGTTAGAGTATTATCGAGATTGGACATCGATAAATACGTAAAAGACTAGTATTATACTTGTGCGCGTTTGTGATAGCACAACGGCATAGTTCTCATATATTTGGGTATAGGATACTCATGCAAGTGTAATAGGAGGTTGTGTTTCACCGATGGTACGGGAAACAGCTTCGCTCTGGATTAGACCCCCTCGGAATTCCATTGGCAGTATGACTATGTGTCTATGGAAGTCCGACATCAGGGTAAGTGTATTTGGTCTTAATCTGAGACTTGCACCGCTAACGCATACGACAATCAATAAACTTTGGTTGAGGTCGTCCAGGGCTTTAACTGGTTCTGTGTACGCCAATTTGGGTATATTGAGAATCATAGTGTGTTGGGTGTGATGTCAAGACGGAAGTATCACTCCAGTCATATGGAGATGATGGTCACGTAGGATACGGTACTAGTACTCTTAAATGCGCAGGCTATCGGGTAAATGACAAGGTCAGGTTATCCGATTATAGAGACTGGTGACCAGACATCGACATATTGCTTCGTAAGGGCAGACACAATTCCAGCCCAAGGCCTAGCACATGGATCATCCGATATGGACATAATAAATACGCATACTACGGTATACTACGCTTGATACAGATCCTTTATTCCTGTAAGGATATTTCGGAGAATGGGGAGGCATGGGGAGGCATGGCGCTGGTTGCTGAAGAGCCAACCTTGTCTGTAATTCGGTATAAACCTAGTAAGAGTGGTACTTACGTGTTCGGATAGTCCGACGACCGAATTAACTGCCAACATATCGGGGATCTCTTGGGTCGCTTCCCAAGATTCACGATGACGTTATAACCACATCTTTATTAATAAGGATTAATTTGATGAGAGAGAGAAAATTAATCTGGAATAAATTACGGAGATATTTTATCTGGGATAAAAATATCTCTAAGAGAGAAAAAGATTATTTTGGAATTATAGGGTAAATTAATATATTCGATATATTAAACGAAAGGCATTCGACGGCGGAATTAAAATTGATTTTAATTCAGGCGAGCGAATTAATTTAGAATTAATTCGTAAGCGAAAGGGATAGTGATTTTGCTAGGCGTAATCATTAATTACGAAGCAACGGAAAATTCGTGTTTAGAATTAGCGAACCCGAGGAGCTCGAGATTATTTGCGAGCGCATTCGCATTTCGAATTCGAGTGCGCACGCCAAGTCAAATCAAGCGTCAAATCGGTAGTCGCATCTTAGCGTCAAATCAAGTGTAAACTCATGTCAACTTTGAGTGATGTGACATTGATTGATGATTGATGTGAAATAGTAGATGGAGTTGTTGAAAAGCTTTTTTAAAGCTGAATGGAAGCATAGGTTTTTGTAATTACTTTGAATTTTTGAAAGCAAAGTGGGTATATGGTTTTAGAAAGTCATGGTACCATAAATTAATACAAATATTCATCGCCCTCTTCTCTCTGTTTGTCGGCAAATCACACCCAAAGCGGCTATTTCTCACTGTTTTTTAACTAAAAAACCCGTGAGCAGTAAGGAAGCCAAGCAGAGTGTGAGTTTTGTGGCAAAATTACACGTCTGCACACTTCGGAGACATGCGAATCGTGATAGGTGTTAGACATTATGTCCCATAGCGTCACTGTTTGTAAATGATATTGTATTATTGTACAAAATTAACTATGTGATAATGAAATTGCCTTTTGCCGTTTTGTAATATTATTTACTTTGATATATAAATGGCGAAAGTCCATATGATTAATACCGGATTGAGATGATATGAGACAGTATCAATCCATAAAGGTTTAATCATTAAATATATAGTCGGAGTATTATCGAGATCGGACATCGATAATGCGGAATAGACTAGTATTGCGCTTGTGCACGTTGTGAGGGCACAACGGCATAGTTCTCATATATTTAAGTATTGGATACTTATGCAAGTGCGATAGGAGGTTGTGTTTTACCGATGGTACGGAAAACAGCTTCGCTCTGGATAGACCCCGCGGAATCCCATTGGTAGTATGTCTGCGTGTCTATGGGAGGCCGCATCAGGGTAGGTGTATATGGTCTTAACCTGAGACTTACATCGCTAGTACTTGCGACAATCGGTAAACTTTGGTTTTGGTGGTTGGGGACCTTAACCGGTTCTGTGTACACCTCTTCTGGGTTTATCGAGAATCGTAGTGTACTGGATGTGATGTCGAGATGGAAGTATCACTTCAGACATATGGAGGTGATGATCACGCAGGACACAGAACTAGTACTCTATAAAAGGTTGCAACCATCGGGACAATATGACCAGGTCAGGATTGTCCGATTTAAAGAGACTAGTTGCTTGATGTCCGATATATGTTTCGTACGGGGCAGACACATTTCCAGCCCCAGGCCTAACATGTGATCATCCGATACTGGTTCGATATACGCAATACTACGGTATACTACGCTTGATATAGATCTTATATTCCTATAAGAATATTTCTGGAGAATTGGGTAGGCATGGGCGCTTTGCTAGAAGCCAACCTTGTCTTGTGAATCGGTAAAAACGTAGTACGAGGTACGTACGTGTTCGGATAATCCGACGACCGTATTTACTGCCAACATATCCGGAGATCTCTTGGGTCGCTTCCCGAAGATTCACCAATGACGTATGATTCAAACTCGATTAATCTTGGATTAATTACGGAGAGACTTTATCTTGGATAAAGTACTATACATAGAGAGAGAGAACGATTAATTTGGAATTAATCGTAAAATTATTATATTCGATATAATAATCGAAATTCGATTTCGACGCGAAATTAAAATTAGATTTTAATTCGGGCAAACGAGTTAATTTAGAATTAATTCGTTAGCGACGTAAATAATAATTTCGCTAGGCGCAATTATTTATTTAAATTCGATTTAATTAACGTCGCGACGTAAGTTCGGTATTTCGGAAATATCGAACCCGAACGCGTGAGTGCACGTGGGCCCACTTTCATTTGGAAACGTGTGGGGCCCACATGACACATGTCATATTATGCATTTTTTAACTCTAATGCATTGCATGGAGATAGTGTACAATGCACTCAATGGTTTTGCATGGAAATTGAGTGTTTGACACTCTAAGCCATTGCATGATTTGTGTCATAAGTTTATTATTAATTTAATAAATATTATGGCATAAATATAAATTGATTTTTGTAACAAAAATCATCAACCTCTCTCTCTCACATTGCCGAAACTACATGCAGTTTTGGGCTCTCCATTTCTTCAATTTTTGTGGCAAGATTTGAAGAAGTTGTGCATTCAAAATCACAACAAAGGCTAGCACCTTCAAGGGATCATACATAGGTGATATGGGAAACTAATCCTTGAGCTTGGGAGGATCAAACAAAGCTTGGAGCTCCCACTTTTCCCCTTGGCCGAATCATCACTGCACAAAGGAGAAGTTTTCATTTCATCAACGCATCCATTTCAATTTTTGTGAGTATGATTCCGCCATACTTCAATTAATTCATTCATGTATTTATATTTTGTTTGCTCTTGTTGATCTTGGGGCTTGGTAATTAAAACCAACAATGGTATCATTGAGCTTAAAGAGCATGCAAATATATTAGGATGTTATTTGGGGAAAATTGTATGAAGCATGATTTGATGAGTTTGCTTGATTAAATATGCTTAGATGTATGTTATTTAGATTATACATCATCAATTTCATGGAAAATAAATTGGATTAATTTTTCCAACCCAAATGAGGCTTGGCCGAATACATGCAAGCATATGGACTAGATGATTTTTTAATTTTAAGACATTAGATGACTTGAAACAATATGGAATGATGATTTGTAACTCGATTGGATTGAAAACGAAATCGGAACCATTTTAATCACCTTGGCCGAATGCTTGATGGAGGATTAGGGACTTGATTTTTTGATTAAATAATGTTGGACATATATTTAAGATAAAAATATGATTAATGGATTAATTTGATATTTTGGGAATATTGATTTAAAGAATTAATCATGATAATACACTTTAATTAATTAAGTTATAAAATTTGGTTAGTTGGGCTTAATTTTGAATTGGGCCTAAAACTATTATATTTGGACAAAATGGGCTTGGTTGGGCCAAGTAGATTTGGACCATTTGGATTGGATCCAAAATGGGCCTAAATCACACCATTTAAGCCCAAATATAATAAATGGGCTTTTATGTTTAATTGGGCCTTATGGGCTTGATATTGATTTTATGGCATATGAGGGTGATTCCTTATTGGGCTTGGTAATTGGGTTTGACCCATACATTGACCAAAACCCAAGCCTAAAGAAATCAATTGAAAGCCCATCGGACTTTAATTAAACGGACATTAGATGTTAGTTGGGCTTTGAGACCCGATTGTATTAGATTTGGAATCTAAGTTATAAAAGCACAATAAAAGTGTAAATATTTAATTTAGAATTAAATAATAGGATTAGTATTGAATACGACTTAAATTGGATTTAACGAGTAGTTCGATATAATTCGTGAATTCATACTATAAGTATTTATTCTCAAATTGAGTTGGACTCGCGCAAATGCAAACAATTGTTTGAACATTGTATTGTCACCTAATTAAAGACTAATTAATTGGATTTGATTGGTTGTATAACATGCCTTGAATGAATGAATGTGGATGTGATGTATGAATAGTGTATATCGGATGGATATTAGAAGGGAAGGGTAATTTAGAATTATTATTGTAAATTTAGAATTTATAAATTGGACCTGCGTGTCCAGCCTTTCTCTTATTGTCTCTTTGTATTCTCTTCTCACCTAATTCCCCTCAATGTAAATGAGGTTTCTCTTATTGTATTATGTAATTGGGTAAGAGTAGAATAGTGCTAGCGGGGAGAGGAAAGGGAGTGATTTGTTCTAGGAACAAGTTGTTGTTCATATCCATCCGTATATCGCTATTACTTTACTTTACGCGCTTTATGATGTTTTAGAAGCATGCTTAAGGGTGTATGATGATGAGACCTAACAAAGATAAATTAATTGGTTGCCAATTACGCGAAAAATCCCTCAAACAATATTAAGCGATTTTCCTTCCATTGAATGATTCTTGTTCAAGATCCGAAGTTGGCATTGGTTTGTTTGGCCAAAGTCAAGACCTTTGTCAATCAAGGATGTACTTGAATCATGAGAGTTTTGTTGCATATCGGTCTGTCTTGTCAAATCGTGATTTTTATTGGCCAAAGTCAAGATCACTTTTTGTCCAATGACATTGATTACGAAACTTTCCTCGTCAATGGGTCCCGCTTAACTGGAATCATTAGGTTTGTTTTTGGCCAAAGCCAAGGCCTAGATGATTCGGAGGATAGGGTTAGGAAAATGTAATGGATACATTGACATTATACATATGTTTGGGACTTGGATGTCCACCTAACCGGATCTAGGAATTGGATGAGATCCAATTGATCATAGAGATCTACCTAAGTTAAATAGCATACAGCTTTTATTGGCCAAAGTCAAGGTTGTGTGTTATTTAACGGGATCCTAGCCCACTAGGAAATGCGATTTCCCGAGTTCTCCACAAGAGGGTTAGAGACTTGAAGAAAATAGTGGGAGGCTATTATTGAATTTGCAATTTCGTTCAGATACTTAGCCTTACGCGTCTTTCAAAATTATTTCGTCAATATTTTAATAATTAGTTGGACTAATATATTGTTATTTTGCTTGTAACAGTTTGACTGTACCCATAACATCGTTGACTTTATAGTTGGACTATAGGTCAAGATGACTGGCAAGGGTAATGTCCGCGACATAATCATGGGCGATAATGTCTTCAAAGGGACAAACTTTGCCGACTGGGAAATGAACCTCAAGATAGTGCTTGGGGCTGAGAGGGTGCTGTATACTATTCAGAGACCTCTCCCGCCTAAACCCACTGAGCCACTGGAGCTAGAGATAGAGTTATGGAAGACTCATAGTGACGATTGTGACCAAGCTCAGTCAGTTATGCTAGCTGCAATGACCCAGCATTTCAGACGCCAGAACAGGGACTTGGATCCCTATAACATGATGGCAAGATTGCGTGATCTCCACCGCACCAACAAGCGGATGGAGAGGTATGAGCTAGTAAGGAAACTCTTCCGCTCCCGGATGACAGACGGCGCATCAGTTGAGGCCCACGGGACTCAAATGATCGCTGACATAGATGAGTTAGCCAAGATGGGCATTGTCTTGGAGGCAGAGTTGACGATTGATATGCTATTACAATCGCTACCCGATACTTGGAAACAAATCATCATCAACTATAAGTTGATGGACACTGACGACACTCTTGGAGAGTTGTTGTCCGTGCTGAAGGAGTCCGAAAAGGAACTCCTAAAGGGGAGCAAGCGCGAGGCGCATTATGCATCGACCTCTCATGCGCCAAGGGCTGGGCCCAAGGCAATTGGAGGTGCGAGGAAGAAGAAGTTCAAGAACAAGGGCAAGGGCAAGTTGACAGTGGCTTCTAGGAAGCCAAAGGACAAATCTCGCGACATCTGCCTCAACTGCGGCAAGAGGGGTCACTGGAAACGTGACTGCCGAATGGGCAAAGGGCAGAGGGAGGATATCAAGGCTGGCAAGGCTATCGCCTCTGGTATGTTTGTTATTGAGATAAATATGAATACTTCTAGTTTAAAAATTGGATTTTTGATTCTGGTTGTGGTGCTCATATTTGTACTGATGTGCAGGATCTGCAGGATAGCAGGGTGCTGGCATCGGGGGAGATGGATCTACGGGTCGGAAACGGAACACCAGTTGCTGTTTTGGCCGTAGGGACTTTTGTTTTAGAACTGCCCTCAGGGCATGTACTTAAACTTTTGAACTGTTTTTGTACCTAGTTTAACTAGGAATATTATATCTGTATCCTTGTTAACCCAGCAGGGTTACACTTTTGTATTTAGAAACACTGGGTGTTATTTATATAAAAATGATGCAGAAATTTGCACAGCTGTTGCAAATAACGGTCTTTATATTTTGAATATAAATGAATCTCCTAAAATGACAAACAAAAGGCTCAAAAGGAGTAATCTAAAAGATGAAGCTTATATGTGGCATTGTCGTCTAGGACACATCAACAAGACTCGCATATCCACACTTTCGAAGAGTGGGTACTTGGACGAATTTGATCCCAATTCATATGACGTCTGCGAATCTTGTCTTTTAGGCAAAATGCCTAAATCACCTTTTAGCGGTAAAGGTGAACGTGCCACAGAACTGTTGGCTCTCGTTCATACTGACGTATGCGGGCCCATGTCTAGCCAGGCTAGAGGTGGATTTCACTACTTCGTAACCTTCACAGATGATGCATCTCGTTACGGTTATGTGTATCTTATGAGACACAAGTCGGAAACTTTTGAGAAATTCAAAGAGTTTCGACACGAAGTGGAGAAACAAACAGGGAAGAGTATTAAGACATTACGGTCAGACCGTGGTGGCGAATACTTAAGTTATGAGTTTCAAGATTACTTGAAAGAATATGGTATTCTTTCACAGTGGACTCCTCCTGGAACACCGCAATTAAACGGTGTGTCCGAACGGAGAAACCGCACCTTGTTGGACATGGTAAGGTCAATGATGAGTCGCACTGAGCTACCAATATCCTTCTGGGGATACGCATTAAACAGTGCTATACTTATTTTGAATAAGGTACCGTCGAAGTCTGTTGAACAGACTCCATATGAGATATGGACAGGAAGGAAACCAGGTTTCTCTTTCCTGAAGATTTGGGGATGCTGGGCATATGTTAAACGTTTGGAAGGTACCAAACTTGAACCCAAATCTGATAAATGCCTTTTCGTAGGATATCCTAGGGAAACCAAAGGATATTACTTCTATCACCCACAAGAGAACAAAGTATTTGTTGCTCTACAAGCATTTTTCCTTGAGAAGGATTTTATAAATGCAGTGGTAAGTGGGAGGAAAGTAGAACTCGATGAAGATCGTAGTGATACTGTTCCTGGCAATGAATCAACGACGGAACAAGAACAGACCGTCCGGGATGAGTCTGTACCACAAACTTCACATACACAAGGACCGCGTAGGTCGGAGAGAGTCAGAACAGTACCTGAGAGGTATGGGTTCCTGATCTCACCTCATGTAGATATTAATCTTATTGAGGATAATGAGCCGGCTACGTATGAGGAAGCGATACAAAATATCGATTCCGCTTTATGGCAAGAAGCCATGAAGTCCGAGATGGATTCCATGTACGCCAACCAAGTTTGGACACTGGTTGATGCACCAGAAGGCGTAAAGCCTATTGGATGCAGATGGATCTTCAAGAAGAAGACCGACATGGATGGCAACGTACAAACGTACAAAGCTAGGCTTGTAGCGAAGGGGTATCGTCAACAATATGGTATTGATTATGACGAAACCTTCTCACCCGTTGCCATGATTAAATCCATTCGGATAATGCTTGCAATAGCTGCATATTTCGATTACGAGATATGGCAGATGGACGTTAAAACCGCTTTCCTTAACGGAAACCTTTTGGAGGATGTTTATATGCAACAGCCTGACGGTTTTATCGTACCTAGACTTGCAAACAAGGTTTGTAAGTTAAATCGATCCATTTATGGATTGAAGCAAGCATCACGGTCATGGAATCAGCGTTTTGATGAGATCATAAAAGAATATGATTTCGTGCAAAACGCAGATGACCCTTGTGTATACAAGAAGGTTAGTGGGAGAGCACTTACTTTTATTGTCCTTTATGTCGACGACGTATTGCTTATAGGCAATGACATTCCCATGCTAACGTCGGTGAAAGCTTGGCTTTCATTAAAATTCTCCATGAAAGATCTGGGAGAAGCAGCCTTTATTCTTGGAATAAAGATCTACCGGGATAGATCTAGAAAGCTGCTTGGACTCTCCAGAGTACATACATTGATAAAGTGTTGAAGCGATTCAACATGGAACAATCCAAGAGGGGATTGGTTCCAATGGTACGTGGTACCTCTCTGTCTAAGGACATGTGTCCTAAGACTCAGGAAGAGAGAGACAACATGAGTCGGATACCGTTCGCCTCGGCAGTCGGATCGATCATGTATGCCATGATATGTACACGACCTGATGTCTCATATGCTTTGAGCATGTGCAGTCGCTATCAGGCCGATCCAGGTGAAGGTCACTGGATAGCAGTTAAGAATATCCTTAAGTATCTTAAACGAACTAAGGATGCTTTCTTAATTTATGGAGGTGGAGAACTTGCGGTATCTGGGTATACCGATGCAAGTTTCCAAACCGACAAGGATGACTACAAGTCGCAATCCGGGTACATTTTTGTTTGAATAACGGAGCAGTGAGCTGGAAATCTTCCAAGCAAGATACTGTTGCCGATTCAACAACAGAAGCGGAGTACATCGCTGCATCTGAAGCAGCAAAGGAGGCAGTTTGGATCCGAAAGTTCCTAATCGGATTAGGAGTAGTTCCGTTAGCAGCTGAGCCCGTTCCATTGTATTGTGACAATAACGGGGCTATAGCACAGGCTAAGGAACCAAGGTCTCATCAACGGTCCAAGCATGTTCTTCGACGTTACCATCTGATTCGGGAGATTATACATCGTGGCGATGTAAAGGTCGAGAAGGTCACATCAGATGACAACATTGCAGATCCGCTGACGAAGGCTGTTCTTCAGCAAGTTTTTGAACGACACATACATAGTTCGGGTATTAGATGCTTGAGTGACTGGCTATAGGCCAAGTGGGAGATTGTTAGACATTATGTCCCATAGCGTCACTGTTTGTAAATGATATTGTATTATTGTACAAAATTAACTATGTGATAATGAAATTGCCTTTTGCCGTTTTGTAATATTATTTACTTTGATATATAAATGGCGAAAGTCCATATGATTAATACCGGATTGAGATGATATGAGACAGTATCAATCCATAAAGGTTTAATCATTAAATATCCCTAGTCGGAGTATTATCGAGATCGGACATCGATAATGCGGAATAGACTAGTATTGCGCTTGTGCACGTTGTGAGGGCACAACGGCATAGTTCTCATATATTTAAGTATTGGATACTTATGCAAGTGCGATAGGAGGTTTTGTTTTACCGATGGTACGGAAAACAGCTTCGCTCTGGATAGACCCCGCGGAATCCCATTGGTAGTATGTCTGCGTGTCTATGGGAGGCCGCATCAGGGTAGGTGTATATGGTCTTAACCTGAGACTTACATCGCTAGTACTTGCGACAATCGGTAAACTTTGGTTTTGGTGGTTGGGGACCTTAACCGGTTCTGTGTACACCTCTTCTGGGTTTATCGAGAATCGTAGTGTACTGGATGTGATGTCGAGATGGAAGTATCACTTCAGACATATGGAGGTGATGATCACGCAGGACACAGAACTAGTACTCTATAAAAGGTTGCAACCGTCGGGACAATATGACCAGGTCAGGATTGTCCGATTTAAAGAGACTAGTTGCTTGATGTCCGATATATGTTTCGTACGGGGTAGACACATTTCCAGCCCCAGGCCTAACATGTGATCATCCGATACTGGTTCGATATACGCAATACTACGGTATACTACGCTTGATATAGATCTTATATTCCTGGAGAATTGGGTAGGCATGGCGCTTTGCTAGAAGCCAACCTTGTCTTGTGAATCGGTAAAAACGTAGTACGAGGTACGTACGTGTTCGGATAATCCGACGACCGTATTTACTGCCAACATATCTGGAGATCTCTTGGGTCGCTTCCCGAAGATTCACCAATGACGTATGATTCAAACTCAATTAATCTTGGATTAATTACGGAGAGACTTTATCTTGGATAAAGTACTATACATAGAGAGAGAACGATTAATTTGGAATTAATCGTAAAATTATTATATTCGATATAATAATCGAAATTCGATTTCGACGCGAAATTAAAATTAGATTTTAATTCGGGCAAACGAGTTAATTTAGAATTAATTCGTTAGCGACGTAAATAATAATTTCGCTAGGCGCAATTATTTATTTAAATTCGATTTAATTAACGTCGCGACGTAAGTTCGGTATTTCGGAAATATCGAACCCGAACGCGTGAGTGCACGTGGGCCCACTTTCATTTGGAAACGTGTGGGGCCCACATGACACATGTCATATTATGCATTATTTAACTCTAATGCATTGCATGGAGATAGTGTACAATGCACTCAATGGTTTTGCATGGAAATTGAGTGTTTGACACTCTAAGCCATTGCATGATTTGTGTCATAAGTTTATTATTAATTTAATAAATATTATGGCATAAATATAAATTGATTTTTTGTAACAAAATCATCAACTCTCCTCTCTCTCACATTGCCGAAACTACATGCAGTTTTGGGCTCTCCATTTCTTCAATTTTTGTGGCAAGATTTGAAGAAGTTGTGCATTCAAAATCACAACAAAGGCTAGCACCTTCAAGGGATCATACATAGGTGATATGGGAAACTAATCCTTGAGCTTGGGAGGATCAAACAAAGCTTGGAGCTCCCACTTTCCACCTTGGCCGAATTCATCACTGCACAAAGGAGAAGTTTTCGCATCATCAACGCATCCATTTCCGATTTTTGTGAGTATGATTCCGCCATACTTCAATATTCATTCATTCATTTATATATATTTGTTTGCTCTTGTTGATCTTGGGGCTTGGTAATTATTTCCAACAATAGGGAAGTCCACCCATGAGCAGAAGAACCATTCGACGGAAGCTTGGAGCTGGACGAAGGAACCAAAACGAAAGCCAAAACAGTGAGCAAATTCTGCACTTTGCAATCGCCCAACCCAGTTGAGGCATTTTGGAGGTAGTTTTGTGCTTGCCGCGTCGTTAAACCGATCGATGTAAGTATTCCGCAAAACTTAATCGATGTGTATTCGCAATTGTTTGTCATGATTATAATCGATCCGGGGACCTTATAGAAACCACAACTAGGGGCAGTTTATGGATCGCCGTCCCCTAGCCTGCTCTAGATCTGAGGGCATTTGTATCGACCGTCCCCCTCAGTCCTCTAATGTACACTGTCCTATCCGTCATTCCATACTTCTCAAGTTATATACGGGGGTGAGTTTTTCTCATGCCCCGGAAGGAAAACATAAATCCTCAGTTTTAAAAATATTTCTTTTCTAAATCACATTATCTGAAAACTAACGTTAAAAAATAATGGCTAACTCCCTTTGTGCTGGAAATAAGTAAGTCTCCAATTTATAAAGAACAAAATAAATAATAAACAAAATCCAACTTGAAGAAAGAAGGGTCTACTAATAGTTAGGAATCTGGCTGGAGCTATTCGATTCGTCGAAGAGGATATTGCAACTCCTGCAATGGTATCATTTCTCTTTATTTTTCTTCAGTCTTCAAGGGCTTCACTACTTGTTCATTCTTCATTCTCGTTTTTCTTCCCTTCTTCTTCTTGTTTCTTCTCTCATTTTTTATTCTCTTTTATAATTCATTCTTTCTTTCTTCTCACAGTTTCTCCTTCCATTTTATTTTAATATTTGTGATTGTGAATAGTTCTCACTTTATATGGTGTGTTACCAGATATTTGTAATGTTTGTGGAATGTGCAAAAATGTAGAAAGATTGAGATTTCTATATTGACCCGAAATCACTATTCATCCAAATTCTAACATGCGTTTTTACCAGT
>SKCR01020282.1:0-35165 GCA_019454045.1 Zanthoxylum bungeanum | reverse complement strand
TTTGTACAAATCCCAAAAAAATGGCGAATGTAAGATCCAATTACCTGCCTCCTCGCATGGCTTCCGTAGGTTTTCCTTTAGGTTCTGCAAAACAATTAGAAAAGAAAAATCTGTTAAGCAACTAGATCGAGCAATCAATTGATTAATTATAGATGACGATGATGACCAATCGAACCTAATTCGCCTTCGGCGAGCTTCTCAAGCTTGGCTCCAACCAAGCGTCTCTGATCAACGCCACCGGCTTTGAGCTCGTAAATTACTTGTCGATGCTCCCAATTCCAAACAGAGACGTGATCCGATGCATCGGCAGTGACAAGCCATGGATGCGTTGGATGTAACTGAATCTTCACTATTTTTTCATTCGTTGGCCGGAATGCTTTCAGCCGCAGCATTTTTTTTTTCTTCTTTCTCAGAACTCCAAAAGGCTTCTAAGAAAATTCAACCCAAGAATTTTCACTTTATTTTTCTAAATTCATACATATTAATGTTGAATAAATTAGAATGGATTTGGGTTGTGTAGTCTTTAGGAGTTCAGTAGTTGTATAGGCTAAATTCGGTCCAACGCCACTTTTGACCTTTTGCTAAGGACCACAGCTAAATGCACCCTCGAAACTTCCTAATCAGACCCTAAGGACCTGTTGCAGGCCCAGTGAACACAACGCTCGAAGGATCATCCAAAAGCCGTTTAACGTAACACCCAGGCTCATAAACATAAATCAGTCGTTCCAGCTTACAACGGGCAGACAGAATAAATGCCCCTCATGAGGTCGACCGTTACCATGACCCCACGAACGAGCAGTCAATAGGCAATAAAGGGAAATAAAGGCACACATTACTGGCGGTGGTATAAGAAAGAAATGACGCTCCAGAGAGAAGGGATTCAACTTTCAGCCCCCTTATTCATAACTTTAGTACATTCGTACTCCAACACACATTACTTCAGACAGACCGCCCTCACGGCAACCTACGGAGTTTAAGGTAACCTCTGACCTTGACCTCCCTACTACTACTACCACTTAAAGCCCGTCACTGACTTGGGCGTCGGAGTGTCCACGGCATCCACCACACCGGTGGGTGGTATCTCCACGCTCACCTTACTCCCTTTGTTTTGCAGGATCGCCAGTGCCCCCTAACGAAATCTCAATTGTAGGCCTCGGGTGAAAACCAGCATCTACAGTTTGGCGCCCACCGTGGGGCCCTAGCGATTCATAGCAAATCGAAGCTCTCGGACTAAGCAACGAACTCACAAAGTTAAGATATGGCATCAAGCGGCGAACCTTCAGACTCAGTTGCCAACCAATTGACCTTTCTCCAGGTGCGCCTACGTATACTTGAAGAGGAGAATTCAGTCTTGAAGAGCACCAATGGTAATCTTCAAAGGCAGTTGGAGCGCCTAACTTCTCCCCGTGATCCAATGGAATCAATGAATCCCCCAGAAGCTCCGGATCGTCAACCCAACTCAATGGGGGCTCAAGAGGAAGAACGAAATGAAGGCCCCCGACAGGGAGACCGACCTACTGGTCGTGGAGGCAATCAGTAAAATCGTCCGGCTGATATTGTAACAGCTACGACGATGCGTGATGAATGGTAAATCTATCACTAATATCCACTCATTTAACCTAATATTTTGTATAGTTTCTTGAGTTTTGTGAATATTTTGATGTGTTTTTATGTTATTTTTGTAGATAAATAAAGTTTCAGGACATTCTGGAGGTGATTTGGGCCAAAACAGTGAAAATTGGACGAAAATGGCATTTTGGTAATTTCCCGCGTCGCGACCCCAAGACATTCAGCGTAACGACGCCTAACAGGCGCCGAACAGTGCTAACGTGGCCGGGTCCACACAATCAGAATCTGGAAAAGTTTGGACTTTGCTAACGTGCGTCGTGCACGTGTCACCATCACAACCGATCTGCTAAAATACGACGTGCCACGTGTCATCATCATACGGTGCCGACAGTCATCATCGCCACGTGTGGTCATGTGTCACTCCATGTCATTGCCACGTCATCAGCCAACTCACCAGGTTGACCAAGTCAAACTGCCACCTCACCGCCACGTCATCATCGGCCAATCAGGAAGTGCCACGTGTCGCAATCCTACGGTGTCGACAGTCCCTTTCCCACGTGTCGCCACCTCACCGCCACGTCAGCATCAATTATTGGATATCTTATCCTTATCTGACCCGTGGCGGATATGAATCTAGTCGACCAATCAGAAGCCGCCACGTGTCACAATAATTGAGTCTCCAACAACCGCGCCACGTGTCACTTTATCATCTTATACAGAATCTGCAACCGACGAACCAGAGCGTGCCACGTCGACAGAAGCTGGCGTAGCGACACCAAAGGCCTCAGCGTCGCGACGCCGGATGCCTATCCGCGCCTATAAATTGAGCTCGAGATTTCAGTTTTAGAGGCACCACTCTCTCTCATCTCTTTGATGTAAAGAGGGAGTTTCTCTCTAGTTTCTTTTAGTTTTTTGTTTTTTTTAG
This sequence comes from Zanthoxylum bungeanum, assembly GCA_019454045.1. Taxonomy (NCBI): domain Eukaryota; kingdom Viridiplantae; phylum Streptophyta; class Magnoliopsida; order Sapindales; family Rutaceae; genus Zanthoxylum; species Zanthoxylum bungeanum. The sequence continues at coordinate 32,671 of SKCR01020282.1, read as the reverse complement.
TTTTTTGTTTTGTAAATAATTTTAATTACGTTTTGTTAATATATTAATTTACTCTTTTTTTTTTACTTTTTACAGTTTTTACTATTCACCATGAGGAGGTAACTTCCCCAGCTAAGGTGAAAAGTAATTATTTTACTGTTACTATTTAGATTAATCTCTCTTAAAAATAATATATTCATTATTTAAAATATTGACTTAAAAATTATACCGCCAGATGGTCGTTGGTAATTCATTTTAATCTGGTTCAAACCTAACTAATAAAGGATACCGCCAGATTGGTCGGTTGGTAATATTATCACAAGTTTATATATTATTTTATGGGACATATCTAAAATAGTAAATAGTAAAACTGTACGGGCCAAATTGGGCCCAAGGGTAAAATCGACATTTTACCTCGAGACTGACCAATATCAGACCAAGAAGCCTCACGGGCCCAAGCTCATTGTCATCAAGAGGGCCAACGGACGCAGTAGATACCAAATCAAGAAACGTCCAGACTCATAAATATCTCACATAACTCGACAGTTTCCAACATCCAACGAACGAGTAATTAAAGGTAATAAATACACACGTTTCCCGAGAGTGTGTATATAAGAGAAGAAAGTCTACGAGAAAAGGGGTTGGACAATCCATAGCTCGATCATATTCAACTTCTAACAACTCTCAACTTAGTCATATTCTCTCCAGAGCTCTCGGAACCTCCGACCCACTGCCCTCACGGTAGTCAACAGAAGTCAATGTACGTCAAGCCTTGCTCTTCCATTATTTACGCTTGTCTTCACTACTGACTTGAGCGTCGGAGTCCCCCGGCGCCACCACCACCGGTGGGTAGTCTACTCCCGCTCACTCTACCTTTGTTTTGCAGGATCGCTAGCGCCCCCAACTATAAATTCTCGATTGTGGACCTCGGGCGAAATCCAGCGTCCACAATTTGGCGCCGTCTGTGGGGACTTAGCGATTCATAGCAGATGAAGAACTCTCAGTCTACGATCCCTTCAACACAGCTACACATGGCTTCTAGCAGCGATCAAACATTTGACCATATGGCCTCTCAATGGCCACCCTACAAGAACGATTACGAGTCTTAGAGGAGGAAAATTCAGCCATGCGAATCTCCAATATAACCCTCCGGAAGCAACTGGAGCAAATCTCTTCAACCTCCGACAAAACCTGATACTACAGACCTTCCCGGCAATCCCACAATCCCCGCCAATCTCTTGGGGGCATTCAACAATGTGACAAGTGACAATCCCCATCAGACAACCATCCACCAAATCAAGAAAGAAGTCAACATATCTCCTCAATCGACCAAGCACGGCAAGTTGCCTCACCATGCGCAAGGAAATGCAGGAGTTCAAAGATTCAATTCTCTCCAGCCTACTGGTACCAGACTACCAGTGAGAAAAAGCCGAGCCGGCACGATCTCAGATACACCATTTTTGAGACCATCACTTCCATCGAACTACCAAGGAAGTTCAGTCCTCCAGATATGAAGATGTATGATGGATCAACTGACCCAGACGACCATGTTGTCCGTTACAAATACAAGATGATATCAACCGGCTTGTCACCAAGCAAATGGGAATCTGGAATGTGCAGAGGATTTGGAGAAACATTGGCTGGTCCTGCCCTCACCTGGTTCATCAATCTCCCATACAGATCCATCGAGTCTTACCAACAGCTAGCAGATAAATTTGTGGAGCATTTTGCAAGTTCTTGCAAACTTGAGAAGACCACCAATGACCTCAATGCCATCCAGCAACGGAGAGGGGAGTCATTGCGAAGCTACGTGGCTCGTTTCAATAAAGAGAGAATAACAATCTCAGATCTCTATCAGCCTACTGCAGTGGAAGCATTCAGAAATGGATTACTTTCAGAAAGCGGACTCTACAAAAAGCTCACTAAATTTCGATGCTACGCTATGGATCATGCCATGGCACAGGCTCAAATTGAGATCAGATGGGAGGAGGATAAGAGAAACAAGAAAAAAGAGAATTCCATCAACCATCACAATGAGAAACCTCAAATCCGCCCAAGCGACCCTACAAATGATATGCCAGCGATGTACTTCAATAAAGTGATACTTGATGTAATTAGTCCATAAAAAAGAGGCTAGATGACCACCCATTGTTGCCTTGGGACATCATAGCTTCCCAAACAAGTATTCATTGATTACTACAGAAAAAATTGACCTTCACAAAACTACAACTTAGGGAGAAATCCATTTGCTCCAATCGACCACATAAAATCATCAACTCAATCGATATACTTCTTCCATTCGACATGAGAATACCTTCATATTCTTCCAGCATACCCAACCGACTAAGAAGTATTCTCTAGTAATGTCATCCACTCCATACTACATGGAAAGATTATCATATTCTCCATACGATAAGGTGGATGGCCATCTGGCTATATAGAAGAATTGTTATCATTTCCATACGACATTGAAGGACCCACCACATTCAGACGACTGAAAGGATTTTCATCTCCTTCATATGACATGTATGGATTGCCTTCAAATCCATACTACATGGTTAGATAGTCGTCTCTTTCAGGCGACATGAGAAGATAATTATATTCTTCACATTACATGAATGGATTGCCATCGACTCTAGACTCCATTCGACCATAGTCTCATGGACCCTCATCAGGAACAAGGCGCGTCCCTTCAGTGGAACCATTTTTCCTACCATTCACCCCATATGATGAAGAGATATACTTGGCGTGGACATCTCAGTCGACATTACCAGGTATGACTTGCACTTTTTATAGTTTGACATTACAATTTATAATTTGGAACTTGTTATGGGTGTCCCAGTCGACATTACAACATATAGTTTGATAATTGTTATGGATGTCCCAGTCGACATCACAACATATAGTTTGGTAATTGTTATTGATGTCTCAGTCGACAATACAATAGTGGCTTGGCACTTGTTGAGTATCCCAATCGACACTACATGTATGGGGTGATAATATCCCATCGACATTACCAGATTTGGTAAGGATATCCCACTCGACACTACATGTATGTGGTGATAATATCTCAGTCGACATTACCAGATTTGGTAAGGATATCCCACTCGACACTACATGTATGTGGTGATAATATCCCAGTCGACATTACCAGATTTGGTAAGGATATCTCACTCGACACTACATGTATGTGGTGATAATATCCCAGTCGACATTATCAGTTTTGGTAAGGATATCCCACTCGACACTACATGAATGGAGAATTGGTATTAGGATATCCCATTCGACACTACATGTATGGGGTGAAATATCACAGTCGACATTACGAGACTTGATAAGGATATCCCACTCGACACTACATGTATGGAGAATTGGTATTAGGATATCTCGTTCGACACTACATGTATGGGGTGATAATATCCCATTCGACATTACCAGACTTGGTAAGGATATCCCACTCGACACTACATGTATGGAGACTCACCATGAGGAATTATGTCCTAATTGACCTTTGTCAGGTCTTGTAGAATGAGGAATGAGAACCCTCATGGACCTTCATGAGGTTCATTCGACCGTAGTCTCATGGTCTTCAGGCGACATGGTCTCAGACTACAAGTCCTGTAGAATGAGGAATTATGTCCTCATTGACCTTTGTCAGGTCTTGTAGAATGAGGAATGAGAACCCTCATGGACCTTCATCAGGTTCATTCGACGTAGTCTCATGGTCTTCAGGCGACATGGTCTCAGACTACAAGTCCTGTAGAATGAGGAATTATGTCCTCATTGACTTTGTCAGGTCTTGTAGAATGAGGAATGATAACCCTCATGGACCTCATCATGTTCATTCGACCATAGTCTCATGGTCTTCAAGCGACATGGTCTCAGACTACAAGTCCTGTAGAATGAGAAATTATGTCATCATTGACCTTTGTCAGGTCTTGTAGAATGAGGAATGGGAACCCTCATTGACATTCTTCAGGTCTTGTATAGTGAAAAGTGATGACCTTCTTGGACTTTATCAAGTCCATTCGACAGGTCCATACGACCGTAGTCACATGGACCCTCATCAGGAGAATGGGTGATAACCTTCATAGACCTTCATCGGGTCTAGTAGTATGATAAAGAAAGACTCTTGGGACCGTCGTCAGGTCTGTAGAGTGAAGACTTTCATAGACCTTCATTTGGTCCAAACGACATTGAAGACTCCCCTGGTCATTTGACCCGTAGTATGAGGATTATCCTAACCTTCATCTGATTCAGTCAACCGGGGACATCCCCCATGGACTCGTGTCGAGTCAAATAAACTTCTGAATCCTCATCTGATTCAGTCGACCGGGGACATCCCCCATGGACTCGTGTCGAGTCAAATAAACTTCTGAATCCTCATCTGGTCAGTCGACCGGGGACATCCCCCACAGACTCATGTAGAGTCAAGTTGTAGACATACACATGTCGTATGACTTATATCCTGAACCTCATCTGGTTCAGTTGACCGGTGACATTCCCAGATGACTCTTGTCGAGTCAAATGAAGACATGGACTTCCTTCAGTTCATAGACTTGTCAAATGAAATAACTTATGAACCCTCATCTGGTTCAGACGACCGAGGACATCCCCCACGGACTCATATCGAGTCAAGTTGTAGACATACACATGTCGTACGACTTATATCCTGACCTTTATCTGGTTCAATCGATTGGGTACTTCCCCAATGGCTCTGGTAGAGTCAAGTTCATTATCCCGACCATCATCTGGTTCGGTCGACTGGATACTTCCCCAATGGCTCTTGAAGAGTCAAGCTCATAACTTGATATTCGTTTGGCAGCATCAACGCTCGAGTACACCTACATACTATGGCCTCAAGCGACACACGCGTCAAGTACTCTCCAAGTCAAGGACTCCTGACTTAGAGAGTATGGGACAAACTGTACGGGCCAAATTTGGGCCCAAGGGTAAAATCGACATTTTACCTCGAGACCGACCAATATCAGACCAAGAAGCCTCACGGGCCCAAGCTCATTGTCATCAAGAGGGCCAACGGACGCAGTAGATACCAAATCAAGAAACGTCCAGACTCATAAATATCTCACATAACTCGACAGTTTCCAACATCCAACGAACGAGTAATTAAAGGTAATAAATACACACGTTTCCTGAGAGTGTGTATATAAGAGAAGAAAGTCTACAAGAAAAGGGGCTGGACAATCCATAGCTCGATCATATTCAACTTCTAACAACTCTCAGCTTAGTCATATTCTCTCCAGAGCTCTCGGAACCTCCGACCCACTGCCCTCACGGTAGTCAACAGAAGTCAATGTACGTCAAGCCTTGCTCTTCCATTATTTACAGCTTGTCTTCACTACTGACTTGAGCGTCGGAGTGCCCCCGGCGCCCACCACACCGATGGGTAGTCTACTCTCGCTCACTCTACCTTTGTTTTGCAGGATCGCTAGCGCCCCCAACTATAAATTCTCGATTGTGGACCTCGGGCGAAATCCAGCGTCCACAAAAAGTAATTCTTTTACCTTAGCATTTTATTTTATTTTACTTTTCAGCTTTTACTTTATGTCTTTTACTTTTAAGTTTTTACTAGCCCTAGTTATGTGTTAGTTATCTGGGGTTATGATGAATTCTAATATCACGGTTTATAAGGGGTTATTTTATAGTTTGGGTATTTAAAGGTTTACTTATTAAGTCTTAAGCTTAATGCTTCTTGTTGTCTGATCACCAATAAGATTGATGTGGTAAATCTAAAATGAACTAGACATAAGGATTTTAGGTTCAGCCTTAGACTTAATAGCCCACGATCTTCCTTGAGGATATATAACCCTTTAATAGATTTCCTTACAGGATAGACATATACATGTCGGGCGGGGGTAGCCATAATTGGAACTTAAACTTAATGAATCCAAATAATTTGGTTGACATAGACATATGTTCAATTGGTTAAACTGGGTATTTACGTCTGACCATCGACAGAGGCGTTTGCATAATTTCGTGTTCCAGGCTAGTAAACTGATTTATTACACTAACATAAAATAATCACTTCATCTTTTAAAAGATATTAGAATGATTCACAACCCTAGATCTTTGTGTCTTTTGTTATTTTCCTTAGTATTTTCTTTTGTCTTTTTATTTATTTATTATTTTGCAAAATTACAATCAACCAAATCAATCAAGCAATCCTTCTCTTCACCCTCAATTAGATATTTGTAAATAAATAGATTCAATAATTAATAACAACAGTAGGAATTAAGTCATCATGGGATCGATATTTTTATACTACTTGAAAGATACGTGCGCTTTCATTATACGCGTGTGTTTACGCCGGTCAATGCGCCAGAAGATGGAGGAATTCAAAGAGGCTATCTTGTCTAGCTTACCTGGGGTCAGGCTATCGCTGATAAGAGTAGGTCAGGAACTTTGGCTGACACTCCATTCGACGAAAGAATTAACTCGGTTGAATTACCGCGGAAATTTAGCCCCCCAGAATGAAATTATATGATGGATCGACCGACCCCGATGACATATAATCCACTACAAGTATAAAATGATGTCCACGAGCCTTGTTTCACACCAAAGGGAAGCAGGGTTGTGTCGAGGATTTGGGGAAACATTGTCCGGTCTAGCCCTCACATGGTTCATAAATATGTCGTTTGGCTCGATTGGGTCTTACAAGGAATTAGCAGACAAGTTCGTGGGGCACTTTGCTAGTTCGTGCAAATTTGAGAAGACCACAGACGACCTCAACCTGATCCAGCAACGGAAATGAGATTCCATTCGAAGCTACGTCTCGCGATTCAACAAAGAAAGGATTGCCATCCCGAATCTCCATCAGCCGACAGCGGTGGAGGCATTCAGAAATGGATTGTTGGCAGATAGTAGCCTTTATAAGAAGCTGACGAAAAATCGATGCTACTTCATGGATCAGGCATTGACAATGGCCCGAACGGAGATCAGATAGGAAGAGGATAGGAGGAATACAAGTAAGGAGAAGTCTCCACATGTACGGGAGAGGGGAATGGGTCCGCCCAGACGACCAAAAGAATCTTTTAAAAGAACCCTACATACCACCGATCGAAGAACCTTCCGTCTGAGGGATTCCTGACCCTATGAAAGGACGACCGGCCATGGGCCTGCCCCATTCGACAGAAGAGAAAGAACTCCTGACGTTGCACCACGACTCCCAGACTACAACTTCACTATCTCACCGGGAGAACTCGTTTCAGTCCTCATGAAGATGGGGAATGAGGTAAACTGCATAGCCTTGAGATTGGAAGTTTTGGAGTTACTAAACAAAGGACACCTGAAAGACATGTTGACAGAGAAGGGAAAATCCACATTGGCCCGGAGAGAAGACCGAGTGGAAGCCCCAATGCCACCCCCAATCAACAGCACGGTCAACGTTATTTCTAGAGGATCGGAAGTGAGCGGAGTCTCTTATTCAGCAGCGAACCGACAGACGAGGATGGTTTCATCAGTCATCTCGGGCCACGAGCGAACTGTGACAGAGAACCATACGTGCTTAGTATCGAGTTTTCAGACGATCAATTATCCAGTCACGCGAATCCACACCATGATGCCTGGTAATATCCCTTCAAGTGGCCAACTTTATGGTCAAAAGAGTGTTGGTCAACACTGGATCATCCACCAATATCATCTTTTTGTCAGCACTTGATGATATGGGATGGGCATTAGAAAAAATGAGCCGACGGTCCACGGCTTTGATTGGTTTCAGCGGAGAACAAAAGTTCACAATGGACGAAATTTGTCTCCTAGTATATGCAGGCGGAGTGAATAAAATGGTTACGTTCTTGGTCCTGGATTGCCCGTCAGCCTACAATATAATAGTTGGACGAGTCCACGTATCACCAGGTGCTGAAATTCCCAACTAAGTGGGGGGTCCGGGAGATTAAAGGAGACCGACTTGCTTCCAGGACATGCTACCAGACCACCTTGAAGCCTACGATTCAGTCAGCATAGAAATTATAGGACATGTCTCGTCGAGAGCATGCTAATGAAGTGAAAGTGGAGGAACTTGACGAGATCCAGATTCACCCACAATACCCAGACCACAAGACTCGCGTTGGAGCCGACCTTGATCCTTTGTTACGAGCAGAATTGGTAGAATTCCTCCAGAAGCACCATGATTGTTTCGCTTGGTCGCATGGGGACATGACAGGGATAGATCCTGAGTTGATGACTCACGAGCTGCACGTGGATCCATCTTTCCCACCCGTCAAGCAGAAGAGAATGAAGTTCACCCCAGAAAGGAATCAAGTTATCGACGAAGAGATACAAAAGTTGATGGAGAATGGGGCGGTCGGAGAGGTGCAGTACTCAAACTGGTTGGCAAACGTCTTGGTCGTACGGAAGAAGAATGGAAAATGACGAGTCTGCATCGATTTCACAGACTTGAACAAGCGCGTGCCCAAAGGATTCTTTCCCACTACCACATATAGACTCGCTGGTTGATGCGACAGCAGGACATGATCTTTTGAGTTTTATGGATGCATACTCAGGTTACAATCAGATCCTTATGCATCCCGATGATCAGGAGAAAATAGCTTCCATCACCAACAAGAGGATCTACTGTTACAAGGTAGTGCCATTTGGATTGAAGAACGCGGGCGCCACCTACCAAAGGCTTGTAAACAAAATGTTCAGCCGACAGATTGGAAAAACAATGGAGGTCTATATCGATGACATGTTGGTGAAGTCCTTGCAAGCTGGGCAGCACTTGAAACATCTTGAGGAGGCCTTCAGAGTAATGAATAAGTATGGGATGAAGCTGAACCCAACCAAATGCGCCTTCGGAGTAGCCTCGGGAAAATTCCTGGGGTACATGGTCACACGATAGGGAATCGATGCCAATCCGGAACAAATAAAGTCAATTCTTAATATTCCATCCCCGACGAATCAGAAAGAAGTCATGCGACTTGCAGGGAGAATTGCGGCTCTCAATATATTCATATCCAAGTCAACCGACAAGAGCTTTTTGTTATTCTCCACCCTCGGGAAGTCAAAGAAAATTGAATGGACCCCGGACTGCGAAGAGGCCTTGACCAGACTGAAAGAATACCTGACCACGCCACCGCTCTTGTCCAAGCCAACCGATGGAGAGAGGTTGTATTTGTACCTTGGAGTTTCTCCTCAAGCTATTGGTGCGGTTCTGATAAAGGAAGACGAAGGATTGCAACATCTGGTTTACTATGTGAGCATGGCCTTGTTAGATACCGATACTCGTTATACCCAAATGGAACGACTAGTCCTTGCTTTGGTAATGGCAGCACGAAAACTCCGTCCTTATTTCCAGAGCCATCCAATCACCGTCTACACCACCTACCCGTTGCGGAATATCATTCACAAACCTGAATTGTCTGGGAGAAAGACCAAATGGGCTGTAGAACTTAGAGAGTACGACATCACGTACCAACCACGGACGGCTATCAAGTCTCAAGCCCTCGCAGACTTTATGGCGGACTTTAGCCCTGGCGTGCAAAAAGGAGTGAAGAATGAGATGTTGGTTGTCGACTCGTCTGGACTTTGGAAACTTTCGGTGGACGGTTTGTCTAACAGACGAGGCTCTGGTTTGGGAGTAGTAATAACTACACCTGAAGGTGACTTAATCCAACAAGCTTTCAAGTGTTGCTTTCAGACTACAAACAACGAAGCCGAGTATGAAGCGCTGATAGCCGGGCTTGAGCTACTCAAAGAATTGGGAGCGAAGAGGGTGGAAGCGACATCTGACTCACAACTCGTCGTCAACCAACTTCATGGAGCCTACCAGGCTAGAGAAGCTCAGATGGCCGCTTATTTATCCAAGGTAAAAGAGGTTCAATCAACTTTTGAATCCTTTGAGATTTCGCAGATTCCCAGGGTCCAGAATACACATGCAGACGCCTTGGTAACACTCGGATCGACTCTACGGGAAGGGAAGATCCAAGCGATTCCCGTGGCATACTTGCAATTGCCAGCCAAAGTAAAGACAGAAACAAGCACCGTTTTCTACCTTACGGAAAATGATTCGTGGATGACGCTTTTGGTCAAATACTTAGATACAGGGACTCTACCAGCAGATAAAAATGTCCCCCGTAGAGTGAAACATCAAGCCATCCGATTCGTTCTACACGACAACCAACTTTTGAGAAGATCATTTGGCGGGCCGTACCTCAAGTGCCTTTCCCCCGAAGAGGCACAATACGTTCTAGCCGAGTTGCATGAAGGGCAATGCGGGAACCACTCTGGAGGTAGAAGCCTTGTTTGTCGGGCTCATACAGCTGGGTATTATTGGCCTACTATGCGAGTCGACACGGCTGCTTATGCCCGAAATTGTGAAAAATGTCAGAGGTTCGCACCAGTCTCGCGACTTCCTCCTGAAAGACTCAACCCTGCCCTAGCTCCTTGGCTGTTCATGAAGTGGGGGATGTATATTGTAGGAAAGTTGCCAGCCGCCCCTGGGCAATGGGTCTACATGCTCGCCCTAACCGACTATTACTCCAAATTGATTGAAGCAAAAGCTTTTGCTAGGGTAAGGGATCAAGAAGTGCAAGGGTTCGTCTGGAAGAAATAATTTGTCGTTTCGGCTTACCCAGAGAAATAGTTACGGATAATGGGTCCCAGTTTATCAGCCATCGTTTCCAGAATTTTGCAAGACTGGGGGATCAAACTGAGATTCTCCACTCCTCGATACCCACAAGCCACGGGCAGACCGAGTCTTCTCAATAAGGTATTGTTGAACATGCTGAAGAAAAGGTTGGAAAAAGCGAAGGGGGCATGGGCAGATGATCTCCCAGGTGTATTGTGGGCGTATTGAACAACAGTTAGATCGTCGACAGGTGAAACGCCATTTTCTTTGACTTTCGGCACTGAAGATGTCATTCCAACCGACGTTGGAGTGCCTTCGCCGCGATACCAGTGGACAAGTGAAGAAGCGAACAAGCGACTCATGGCCGAGGCACTCAACACCATTGAAGAATTGATGGAAAGTGCAACTGTACGACTTGCAGCCTACCGATAGAAAATGGAAAATACTACACATAGAACGTGAGAAGCAGAATCTTCAAGGAAGGTGACTGGGTCCTCGCCGAGTCTTCCAGAATACAAATGAAGCTAGTGAGGGAAAGCTAGGAGCTACTTGGGAGGGTCCATACATTGTCAAGAAATTGTAGGCCATAGAGCCTATAAATTGGAAAACAGAAGACGGGGTCGGATCCAGATCAACTGGAATGCTATTCACCTCAAGAAATTCTTCTGTTAAATTCAACTCGCTGTTGTTTGATTTCCATTGTGATCTTTCCTATTTAATCTTTAGACGACATGTTTTCTTTATTTTAGAAAAAAAAATGGAAGGTAACAATAATACACATACTGTAAGAAGCCCAGACAACGAAAGATGTTTATATTTACAAATTAAAATTTTGTGTCCTTACATGCAAACAATATATATAGCACCGATGTTTCGGGCAAAATACAAAAAAAGAGGAGTAACATCAAAAATCAATCGTTAAGCCTTTCCAGGCTCCACTAAGTCGACTGGGGTTGTAGCTGGGCCCGCCTCGATTGATGGTTCCAACCTTAGTCCTTCCACTGGGGCCTCAGTTGCTTCTTTGTCAGTATCAACCACAACAGCCACTCCAGTTCTCTCCGGCAACCCCCCAGTCATTCCTTCGGCCGCTTCCTTGGAGCTGACCTCCTGATTCTCTTCGACCTCGACTTCTTCAATTGACAGGGAAAGGCCCGCCTCCAGCCTTTCACCTAACGTTATCCACTTTATGGGATTCCACGAGGTGTGTCCACCTGACAGATACTTCTTCATAAGCTGGCTCCGATCTTTTTAATGACAGCTTCCATGGCACTCCCTCCAGCCTGTCCAGCAATTCGATATTGGGCTTTCCAGCTCTATGAAATTTCCCTTCACCACCTCTAATTCGTAGGATGTCGCTTCCAACTTCTTTTTCGAGGTGGCACTTCATTCTCAGCTTCGAGCATCCTTTTCCTGGACTCATCGGAAGAGGCTTTGGCTTCTGCGACGTCTCTTCGGAGGGCTGCATTCGACTTTTCCAGTTCCTAGCCTTCCTAAGACTGGCTTCGAAATACCTCTGTTGGAAGATGGCGTATTCCAAAGTCTGACACGATAAGAAAGCGAAGTTAATGGGCAATTCTACTATAAAGATCCTGGAATACCAAAAAATCCATACCTCGTAGTTCCTGGCGACAGCTCTCTTCACGGACTCCAATGGTCCCAGCGTTAGCAGTCGGCTTTCATCTTCTTCCAAGAGTAGCCCATCGGCAAACTGGGACAAACTGGATGGGTCCGACATGACAGTTGTGTTCCTGGGTATCTTGATAATAACGTTCTCCAGGTCCTCTTCTATGTCAGACAGCTGATTCCTCTTCTTCGAAGACTGTCCATGTCCAGTCAACCCTTTGTGAATCATTTCGAAGGGCGGCATAGCAGGCGTCTCACTCCTCGAAGGCTGGGACTCGGGGACAGGATCAATTTCTTTCCCCCTGGATTTCTTTTTCTTCCTAAGTTCCAGCATTTCTTCAACCGACGGGAGCTTGAATTGGCTCATTCTTTCAACTGCGCACAAATTTTACTCCGGTGTTAGAATCCGCCAAAAACAAAAACTCCCTCCGTGAATGACCCGATTCTCCCAGATAATGAGAATGACTGACAATATATTTTTGGTCAGAGGCAATGGGATACCTTCGGGTTCGTAAACTTCCTTCCACAATGGCGTCAGCCTTAACCTCTTCTCAGTCAACACTACCCTCCAATTCTTTTCTGGTGGAGGAAGGCTCAGAATGTAGTTCGTATTCGCTACGACCCCAGGTGTCACGTCAAAGCTACGGTTGTAGTTGGAACCTGCGAAACGAACAACATGAGAATGTTAGAGATATGTTGAGTCGGTGTTCAAGGAAAGAATGTAATCTACACTCACTCGTTATCTCCCAATACTCAGAAATTCTACCAGCCCCAGTCGACCCAAACTTTCCCTATCCTTTAACAAAGAAGTATGTCTTTTGTCAGCCCCCTCTATCATTTGAAGTCAATCCGGAAACTAAGTGTTCCTTTTCTGTCGAAGAAACAAGTGGTATCTTCATTTCTCCACCACGTGCTCCTTCATGTAATATGTGTAGAGCAGATCACTCACCTCAAATCTAATCCCTAACTCGTATGCTAAGACTTCAACCGACATACAGACCCTCCACGTGTTTGGCATGAGTTGGGAAGAGGCAATTCTGTAGTGATCCAATACTTCCCCACGAGTCTTGGAATTGGGAATCTAAACCATCTGCGAAAGGAAGCTCGTAGAATCCGATCCAACCGGGAATCATGTAGTCGATTCGTTCGTGCGACAAAGGCAACCTGACTCGAACCGACTCGGGAAACCTGTATTTTATTTTAATTTCCCTCATGAATTTATCGGTGACACGACTCTGGGGGTTTTTAGTCAAAAGATTTATTGGCTCGCTCGTGCTAGGTTCACCCGACTCAGAAGGAACCATACGTAAAGGCGGCACATCATTGGGTATACCATGAGGAACCTCTACCGACGCGACAGTAAGTTCATCTTCTTCCCATCCTCTCGAAGTTCCCTCTCCAGATCAACCAAAATGAGGGACCACTTGCAAAGGCGAGCCTACGTACATTTCCATGGACGAGTCATCCGAACTTGAGCAAACTTCAGACGACATTTTGGTTGAGTCTACAAACAAAAAATCAACCTAGAACCAGCGTGGCAGAAGAACAACTTGAATGTCTCTAAGAACAACTCGAAGATTCAAAGAACATGAAGAAGTGAGAGAAAAATACCTTAAAATCGTGAGGAGAGCCCTTCAAACTTACGATCTATGAGAGTATTGTTATGAATGAAGTAAATGAGGCCTCTCGCGGCAACTTATACCCTCGGGCACAGTGATCTCTCACTTTCCCGCCAAAAGCGCCTCGAAAACAATGATGCATTAATTGCTTGTGCGAAAATCGAGGAAGATAAAAATGTTAAACATCAAGTCAAGTATTGTCGGCCGGAAACCTTGAGTCGACTCAGAATAAATGCTCGATGTGGTCCCTCATTGATACCAGTCAAGTGAGGTACCCCGGCCTGCATCTGGTCCGGTCGATGGGAACACCTCCCAATTGGCTCGTGATGGAGCCAAGTCCTTCGGTCTTCCTCTGGCCTAGACGACATATAAACTCAGTTTGGACCCTCAACGGAATCAAACGAGTGGTCGTCTTCCTGGAGTTCTTCATGTCCATTCTACGGGAATACCTCCCAAATAGCTCGTGATTGAGTCAAGTCCTTTGGCCTTCCTCTGGCCTAAACGATATATAAACTTAGTTTGGACCCTCGACGGAATCAAACGAGTGGTCATCTTCCTGGAGTTCTTCATGTTCAGACGACGGGAACACCTCCCAATTGGCTCGTGATGGAGCCAAGTTAAGTTCTTTGGCCTTCCTCTGGCCTAGACTACATATAAACTCAGTTTGGACCCTCGACGGTATCAAGCGAGTGGTCGTCTTCCTGGGGTTTTTCATGTCCAGTCGACATGGACACCTCCCAATTGGCTCGTGATGGAGCCAAGTTAAAGCTTTTGGCCTTCCTCAGGTCCAGACGACATATAGACTCGGTTTAGACCCTCGTCCATATCAAACGAGTATTTCTCTTCCGGGATTTCTTCAAGGTTCAGTCGACGTAAAAGCCATCTTGGGCTCCCCATTCCAAGCCCTCCTGAGTACCTCGCGAGGAGATGTCGATTTAAACGAAACCAAGCAAAAAGAAAACTTGGAATTAGACCGTGACCAGAGACAACACCAAGGGCTACCGGGGACATCTCCTTGTCCCAGCCGACGTACAAGTCGCTCGTGACTTGGCCAGAACAACCAAGACCCAACATGACCCAGGCGACACGACCATCAGATACTCTCCAAGCCAAAAACTCTTTTGACTTAGAAAGTATGGGGCAAATTGTATGGGCTAAATTCGGTCCAATGGTAATTTTGATCTATGTTTTTCGACTATAATCATCAATGAAGGTAATTATGTATCGTTTACCTCAATTTGAAGATGGATTGATTGGCCCGCAAATGTCAGAATGAACTAGCTCCAATGGCTTATTTGCTCTCCAAGATTTTCCTTGTGGTAATTGATTACGGTGTAGTTTTCTAACAACGCATTCTTCACAACTTGAGATGGAGCAATAATTTGAGTAAAACATATCACCATGTTCTTTTGTTGTAGTATTCTCAATCCGCCGAAATTGAGATGCCCATAGCGAAAATGCCATAACCATGCGTCGTCCTTTAGTCTTGCAGATAAGCATGAATGAGTGGTGTTTTGAAGATACAGTGGAAACATTCGATTTGCGGTCATGTTAACTTGAGCAATTAAGCCCAACTTTGCATCTTGTATACGACATACTCCATCTTTGATGGAAATCTCATACCATTTTTCTTGTAGCTGATCCACACTAAGTAAGTTGGTTTTCAAGTCTGGAACAAAAAGAACATTAGAGATGGTCTGAGTAGAATTTCCATTGGTTTGGATTGACACCATTCCTTTTCCCATAACTGTCACTTTAGAATTATCACCAAACTTCACATTATCACGAAATGACTCATCCAAATCAGCGAATGCAGACTTGTCTCCAGACATATGATTGTTGCAAGAAATTGCTCAAAACCACATACAAGAACAAGAAGTTCAAAACAAGGCCAAATACATAGCCCAAGAGACGAGAAATACAAGCAAACAAATGAAAGTAAATCACGGCCCATAATCAAGCAACCGCCACTAGTGCACACCCATGTCACACCATGCCTCATCCACATTAAAGGAGTCCACGTGCTTCAAAACATCCAGCCAACAGAGGCCAGCCCACACAGCAACCGCTACTAGCCCAAAATTAAAAAAACAGTGAATTGTGGGCCTACACAAATAACAGCCCACAAAATACATCAGCCCAACGTAGGAATAAACGCCTAAACAAATTAGGCATATCCAGCCCACAAACCAACTCAGCCGAACATAGAAAAGACGAAAGCACCACGTCAAACAATAAGACTTATTCAGGTCCATAAACTCAAAATAGAGTCCCACAAGCCCAATCACGTCCATGAGCAAATAATGCCAATCTAAAACGCTAAAGCCGAAAACTAATGTCTCCACTCCAGTGATCGTCCAACCAGCCCACGGCCCAGGACCGAATCAGTCCAAAATCCAGTCATCGGCTCACAAATCGAAAGGACGTCATTCATTTATGCCAGGTCCTGCCTCATTGGGCTGAGAAATGGACCTAGCATAAGGAATTCGGCCCAAACACAAATTCCAGTTAAAAGAAAATTAGGCCCACACGTCGAATATTAAGTTAAAGGCCACATCCTCCCAATATCCCACATCACCTACATAAGGGAAAATCTTTGGTGCAACAGTGGTACCACGTCATCCATGCAACAAGCCAATCATCATTTGCCACGCGTGCTAAAAAATCAAAAAACAACTAAAAAATAGGAAGAAAATTAAACATGTTATTTTTTAATTGGTTGGTGGTACCACGTCATCCATACCACTGTTGCACCAAAGATTTACTCCTACATAAGAGAGGCACACAAGTAGCAATCACATATCAAGCTTCAATTCCATTCAAAGTCATGAAGCTTCAGGTTCCAGTGATCCCAAATAGCAAAAGCAGTGGCTAAATCAAATAAGCAACCTGTCGAAATCGAGCCACAAATCCCAAACAATCTCATGACAGAATTCGGATTGTAAGATAAAACATCCCGGAGAACCAACACAGCTTTCATGGTCCAGCCTCATACATCAGACAAACACATATGAACGAGATTTTTCCCTCTCATATTCCTACCATGTTTCTTCATATCTCATGGCCTCCCCTACCATTTGATTATGCTACTGTTCACAGTCAGGATCAATAAGAAGGATGCTACATCGCCAAAATATAGGTTGATGATGAAGGGCGATCCTAGGCAGTGTGATACTCGAAGCTCAAACCAAGCTTTACAGATGACACGATCTTCCTCCTCGTGGAAACTCGATCCAATTCCCATGAACACCAAACGCCGGCGGCCCCCAACCCGAGCAGAGTGCATGATCAAATGGAGAATCCTGAGAGAGGTGCTACAACAGCCACCCCAACTCCGCCCGGAGATCCAAGTAACCCACCAGAGGACACCCACTGAGCCAGTAATTCATGCATGACTTCTGAAGAGATTATCTTCTTGCGCTTAAACACCATCACCCAAACTAGACCCAAATGAAACGAGATTTTGCCTATTATAGACTATCCATGTTTCTTCGTATCCTTTGATACGCTACTGTTCATGTGGAGATTAAATAAGACTGCTACATCGCTTAATTGAATCTAGCTAATTATACCCCCAAAACGGCGCCGTTTTAGGGGGTACTTTATATATAAAAAAAAAGCCATTCTCTTCTCAGTGGCTGTGCTCACGATTTCCCTCCTCTCAACAGCCCTCTCTTCTCTTCACGTCGTTTTGGTAAGTTTTTGTTTTTGTTTTTTATTTTTAATTACAACAAAAAGAAAATGATTCTTTATATTAGGATGACTTTTATTATAACTATAAGCCAATTAACTATTTTCCTTAATTTATTTATTTGACCTAAGTTCTATTACCCTAAATATAAGTATATAACTTGAGTGTTTCGTTTTTTTAGTTAATAAGTAATTAGTTATTAAATTTGTGAATTAGTGATATTAAATAATTAAATTGTTATTTGGGTATTTTAATTAATAAAGAATAACGACTATGTGGAGACAACAAGCTTCTCTGAAACCCTCGAGATAGATAAGCGACGCTTGTTTTGATTTTGATGTGAGAGTGTTTATCAATGGCAAATTTGATGAAGCTTCCATCGTCAAAACTCAAAAAGCAAGAAGAAGAATATATTTTTAACCGAGAAGAAGGTAAATAAATATATAAAATAAAAGTATTGAGTTCTGATTAGACTTGTTTCAAGAGTTGAATTTGTACCGAAGCTATGAATTTTCCACGTGTATATTATTTTAATGGGAATTTGTTTTGTTTAGTCTTATTTATTTATTTTTATTTTTAGGTGCAAGTATCCCAAACTGGTATCCCCGAAAACAAACGCAATATAATTTATTCTCATTAACTAGTGCGTTTTCGTCTAAATTCGATTATATTGAAGAATCTTTTTCGAATATTAAAAGCATATAACTTTGAGCTTGTTAAAGTTGGATTCTTTTTTCCCCAGAAGTGATAATCAAAGCCCAATATCAAGCCCACAAGTCTAAGCCCAATAATCTGAGAAAGCCTATTAACGCCTATTTCTAAAACCATAGTATTAACGTCTCTCTTTCGTTTCTTCTTCGTCATAGTCGTCGTCTTATTACTGGCCTTTAACTGAAAGAGTAGCGACTTAATGAGGGTGGGTAAAAAGGCTCTGTTGAAGTCAGTTCACTGAAGAAAAAATAGAAGAAGAATAATAAAAGTAAACATGAGATAGAGAAAGAGCAGAGCAAAAACACAATGAAGATGAAGAAGAAGACGACGAGTTCGAAGAAAGTCAAATCCAATAACAAGCAAGATGTCAGGCTCTGATACCAATTGAAAATAATAGAGTTCTGACCCTACACACCTATGGGACGAATAAGTGTAACGAGCGGAAGTTAAAATTTTTACACTATCCAAAACACGTTTCGAATAGAGATTTAACAAAGGAAAGACAATCAACCACAATGTAAATAAATCACTTAGTAAACAAATCAAACAACTCAAAAATAAACTGCAGTAAGAATAAAATGGTGGCAAGAAGATTTGTTTACGAAGTGGAAAACTCGTGAGAGTAAAAAATTACTATGGGTATAGGCTACCACCCAAATCCACTATATGAGAAAAACTTACAGAGATGGTGAAAAGACCTAAAGCAAAAACTTTGCCTACTCTATTCCCACAGCTGTAATCACCCAAATAACTCCTCGAGCATGCACCAAGCAACTTCCTTCAAACCTTATGAAGCCTCAGTGGATTGAATCTTACAAACAGTTATGTGTGTATGGTGAGGGGTGAAGAAACAAGAGGATCACTCATATGAAATAAGATTTAATCTTAAGGAGGGATCTTCAATAGAAAGGGAAAAACAAAAGCAAGGACTTTAGGTTAATGTGTTTTCCTCCGATTGAAAAGGGAGTGAGACAATCCTTTTATAGGTAGGGTTTTGTAAAAGGAAAATTAGGTTTAAAAAGCGCATCTTGAAAAAAGAATATGCGACAGACGTTCGAACGCACCAAGAACGAGCATCGAACGCAACAGAAATAACAAAGGCCGTTCGAATGAAACAAGAACGTTAATCAAACGTAAAGTCTCTGGAAAGAGTTCGTTTGAACGAAATGGGAACGACACTCAAACGGGTAATCTATGGAATGACCTCGTTCGAACCCAACTCGAACGTGACTCGACCGTTTGCTCTCTGGAATGTTCCCGTTCTAACCCAAAGCAGAACGCGACACTAACGCCACACGTTCGAACCCAATAACGAACACAGCACCAATGCCAATCGTTCGAACCCAATAACGAACGCACCACGAACGCATGTCAGATGCACAACAGCCAAAAACCAGTCCAATTGTACAAAGACCATCATGAAAGATTACAACTCAATTGAACTTGTTTTGTCACGGACACATGCCAATAAAAATGGAAATAACAATCTCCCCCTTTGGCATTCCGTGAGAAAACACTACCTAATACAAAGACTATGGTAATAGACTCAAAAAGCAAATAGTCAACTGTCAACTATCAAAACAATGACTTATTACAAATAGACTCGATCTAACACCTAACAATGAAGTCTTGAAAAACAGCAACATATCCGCTACCTGAAACATCCTCAAACAACAATATACCGTGAAAAACATTGGTATAATCAAGTAAAACATAAAGCAAGTAAAACATTTGTCTCCTCCTTAATCCGAACTCTCCTTTAAAACGGATATATCGTCAAATCACCATTTACTCCCCCTTTTTGTCACGAAATGACAAAGCATGCATTATTAACAAACAGTAAGCAAAAACATTCAAGACAAAATATTTCATTGAGATGTAGGAAACGCTTTCCCTCGCGCAGCGGAAGCGGTTAAGCCCTCGGATCGAACTTGAAAATTTTTTCTGCTTTGCCCTTCCTTTGGCCGAATGATACCAGTGGGAATACTGAAATTTTGCTTCTGTTTTACACAACATTTCAGCCCCGGAATTAGGGGTGTGCATCGGTCGGTTCGGTCGGTTAATCCTTGATTTTTTAACCGTAACCGAAATTTTCGGTTAAATAAAAGTGTGACCGATTAAACCAATTTATGACACATAACCATTAATCAATTAACCATTATATTTCGGTCGGTTATGGTTAATTCGGTTATTAACCAATCCAATAAATATAAATTCATCAACTTTCAATCAAGCAATTTAACATAATTACACAAATATAAATTCATATACATTAAAAAGACAGCAAATCATAAGATAATTTAACACAAATATAAATTCATCAACTCATCAAACATTTTTTAGAAGACAATCCAGAAAGTTAGAAGACAACTCAAAATTACATTACAAAATCCATCAAAAATACAAACAGATTAGGTGTTCAACAACTAATAAATAAGCAATTTTCATTAATCATCTTTAAAATACATATCGTTTCTTGCTTTTCTTCCTCATCTTTGGGGGCCTTGAAGTCAAAGTATCTGGAATAGATGAAGACTCTTGCGTAATTGGATTTTGACTAGTATTTGGATGAGAAGTTTCATCTGCAGGTTGTCCAATTTCATTTGCTTCACCTTGTTTCATTTTCAATTTTCACGAGCGGTCCTCCAATCTGAAACAGAGAAGGAAATATCATAAACATATATTTTACACAGCTGAAAAATGAAAAAACAAGAGAATGATTTAAAAAAAAAACACATCATCATAATGAAAAACAACACAGGCCCATAATTTATTTTATTTTATTTTATATGATATTTATACATCTATAAAGAAATCAATAAAAAGAAAAAAGAAAAAGAGAAAATGTCACTCTCTTTTCATTTCTCTCCAAACTTAGATCATTTCTTTGATTTTCTAAGTGAATATTTTTGACTTGTTTCTCCATCTCTGTGTGCATGTTGACCTATTGATCATTCTCATTGAAAAACAACACACAGACGTTGTGAAAGAAAGAAATTGAGTGTTTGTGTAGAAAGAAAAAAATAAAATTAAAAAAAAGGAAAATGGGAAATGGGAAATTCATTTGGGTGTTCAGCTTCATGAGAGAGATTAGGGTCAGCTGCAAGAGATGGAGATTTGGTTGAAGCCAAAATATTTTTAGATTGTAACCCTTGTCTAGCTAAATATTCAACTTTTGGTGGCTTAAATTCCCCTTTTCATTTTGCTGCTGCCAAAGGCCACAATGAGGTTGCTTTTTTTTTTTTTTTTTCATTGATTTGGTAATGGGTGTTTGTTATTTTATTAGCTTTTATTTAAATTTTTTTGTGGGTTGTCGGCACTCGGCAGATTGTGGCATTGTTGCTTGAAAATGGAGCTGATGTTAATTGGAGGAATTATTGATTTATTATGGTCAGTTACTTGATTTGATGATTTTTTTCATCTGGGCTTTACTAGTTTGGCAGAAGCAGAAGGCGAGAAGATGAAGACGAAGGGAGAGAAATAGACATCTGATATTGTTATGAGAAGACGATTAGATGAAGAAGAGAGGAGAGAAATCGAGGAAGACGAAGAACAAGAAGAAGAAACCACAAAAGAAACACAAATCACATATGCATAATACATCAAAACTGTAAGTACCTCACCTAATCAAACTTGTTGGCGGATGGAGCCTTAGAAGTTAGAAGGAGAAAATAGAAATGATGTTGCACGCCTGCAAAGGTTTTGTGATTTTGGGATTTTAGAATTTTGTTGTTGTAAGTGGCGGCTGGAGTTGGTAATTGGTATGGAAATTAGGGTTTTGAAGTATTAGTTTTGGTTTAGGGTTTTGAAGTATATATATATATGGTTTAGTTTCGGTTAATCGGTCGGTTCGGTTATACGAATCTCATAACCGTAATCGAACCGAATAACCAAAAAAGTTAAAAATTTTAACCGATTTAACCGAACCGTAACAAAAAAATGGGTCGGAACGGTTCGGTTAATCGGTTAAAACCGATTAATGCACACCCCTACCCGGAATGCCCCCGAAACAGTCCCCGAATAGCCCCCTGAACTGTAGTGAAATAGCGGATTGTTTTGCACTCGTTACACGCGTAAACTGCACTCAAAACAGCCCACAATATGCGTGAACTGATGTATGTATTTAGGTCTGATTTTTCACTTAAAAATCAATCCTAACTCAGCCCTTAAATTACCCCAAGTGTTTCCCAAAACCCGAATTAAAACCAAACAAAACCGAGCCCCAAAAATTGGTGATGTGCGCGCGGCAGTGGGGAACTTACTACCTCACTGCCGTGAGTTATAGGTGAAGGGGAGAAGAGATTTCTAACGCCACAAAGTCTTCCGAGCTAGAACCGGCCGGCGGTTTGGTTCCGGTTCGGAACCGAACCGAACCGGCCGGTTTCCGGTTCCATAAGTGTGGAACCGGAACCTTAAACCTAATAGGAACCGATCGGTTCCAAGACTTTTTTTTTAATTTTGAAAATTAATTAAAATAAATGAGATTAATTTTATAAATAAAAAAAATTTATTATATTGAAGAGCTTGAGCTTAAATTTTTAAAAATTTAAGTTGTCTACGTATCCTCCAATGGTGAGAGGAATCAAAGCTCACGTAGTTCCATTACAAGTTTAAGATATATCCTCTTTGTAAATTATAATTTTACAATTATCAATCATCATTATTAGTTGATCCTTCGGCTCCGCATCTGCTTGCACATGTTGCAGAAGCATTATCAAACAAATCTTCAAAATCATCGGGGGTATCTTCTTGTTGTCTCATATCAGCTCGAGTCCAATCATCCACACAAGATGTTGCTTCTAGAGTGCTTGGATGTAATGAAGATCGCCTAGCTTCCAATATATTACCTCCCAAGCTGAAGGCTTGCTCAACCGCAACGGTGGAAATAGGTGCTGCCAAGATCTCTTTATCAATAATAGATAAAACATGATATATATTTTGATGCCGGTTCCACCATTCAAGGATTTTAAAATTTTTACTGCATAAACTTTCATTAGAAAACTCAAAATTTGTAGATAAATAATTATCTAATTCATGGTTATTAGTTGTCGTATCCATAGATTTTTTATTTCGTTGCAATAACCAACGATCCCCTGCGCTAAGTCTTGTTTGAATTACTGGTTCGCTACTACTAGATTGACCTAATGTTCCTAAGTTATATCTTACAATATAATCATTAAATAAAATAATTAAATCACTTCTTAATTTCGTCATTATGCTCGTAATATCAATTTCATCTAATATTCCTAAATAACCATAGTAAGTTTGTAAACCACCATTCAAACCTTCTAATTTAAATCTAGGATCAAAAACAGCAGCAATAAGATAAAGTAAAGGAATTTCTCTAAAATAATTCAACCATTTTACCTTCATAGCAGTAATGGCTTCGAGCAAAACAATATCATTAGGGTCGTCACTGTCAACATGCTCATCGAGAGTGCCAACAATATTCAAACTCTCAAGAAGAAATAAATGTGCTGTAGGATAATAAAAACTGCTAAAAACTAAAGTAACATCATTAAAAACTCTTAAAATATCTAAAAAAAATTCACAAATATCCCATTGACTAGGATAAAGTGTGATATTTTGAACATGTTGAGAAAAAAACTACATAATGCATCTTTGTATTGAAATGCTTGACATAAAAGAAAATAAGTAGAATTCCAACGTGTTGGAACATCTCTTGAAAATTTAATCGGTTTAATACCATTTATTTGACAAAACTTGGTCCATTCTCTCCTAACTTGAGATTATGACCAAATACAGTTAAATGTCGTTTTAATTAGATCAAGGAAATGTGATAATAATTTTAGTCTGTCTTGCACACATATGTTAA
This sequence comes from Zanthoxylum bungeanum, assembly GCA_019454045.1. Lineage (NCBI taxonomy): Eukaryota > Viridiplantae > Streptophyta > Magnoliopsida > Sapindales > Rutaceae > Zanthoxylum > Zanthoxylum bungeanum. The sequence continues at coordinate 8,624 of SKCR01020282.1, read as the reverse complement.
GGACATGACATGTACAACGAATATGAAAAAATCGACCCCCTAAATTTGGTTCACATAAGGATTTTAAATCATGAATGGATGCAGTATTTGCAGATGCATTATCAAATCCAATTGTTAAAATTTGTTCTACTAAACCATATTCATCAAAAATTACCTTCATCATTCTATAAATATTATGTGCAGTATGTGGGTCATCAAAAACTCTAAATGCAATAAGTCTTTTTTGCATGGTAAATGATGCATCAATCCAATGACAAGTCACACCCATGTATGAGTGTGTTTGCCAATGGTCACTCCAAATATCAGAACATATAGAAATACGACATTTCATCTCTTTCAATATTTCATTTAAAATAATTTTACCATCTTTATATAATTTGAAAATGTGACGTTTTGTTGTGTTTCTAGTCATTCTACATGCAGCAGGGTTTAAAGCATTATGCACGTAATTAGTAAAATGAAGTTTTTCACCAAAGCTTAAAGAAAGATGTGCCATACAAGTTAATTTCGCAAATTCTTCTCTATTTTTTGCATCAGAATATTTAAATAAATCTACACTACTCGTACCTCTAGTAGATGATGCGTACCTGCCCATTTGAGTTTGCGTCGTATCAATGCCAAATTCAACCGGATGATGTTTTTCCATGTGCTTGATCATATTGCCATATCCACCAGAAAATTTATAGATAACCCCACAATAGTTGCAAATTGCTCGTTGTGAACCATCTTCTAGGCGTTCCAAATTAAAATGAATTTTGAAAATATCCGATGACCGAGCCTTAACTTCTCTTCTCTGTGATTGTGCACTGACATTAGAGCCGCTCTCTTGGGTTGTCATATTTGACATTATGTTCTCAGATGAGCTTGCCATTTTTTTTTTTGAGAAATTAGGAAGAAAAATAAGAAAATTGAATAATTATGATGCGAATGATAACAAATTAACAACTAAATGAATTGAGATTGAGAATAAGAATATAAGATTATAAGAGAATTGTATTGAAGTAAGATTGAGAATAAGAGAATTATAGAAAATGAGAGAGTTGAGAATTTGGTGTGATGAAATTATGAAAATTGAATCATATTTATTGAATTTTAGAATTTTTTTGATACCAAAAATGCCCTTAAATATAACCGTTTTATTACCGTTATTAGGGGTACATTAGTAATTTATATTTTAAATAATAAAAATAATTTTTTTTTTAATTTTTTTTTATTTGGGCAGGGAGCCAAACAGCTCCCTACCCAGTTCCAACAGGAACCGCCGAACCGGTGGAACCGTACGGTTCCACCGGTTCGAGTTGGGGTCGAACCCCAACCGAACCGGTCGCCTTCCGGTTCGGTTCCAGAACCAGAACCGTGGCCGGGTCTATTCCGAGCTATATCTCGTTACTAACGGAGAGTAGTGGGGGCTACACTCACAAATTAATCCCTAAACGTCTTAGAGATTAAATCACACACCGAAATAATTTTCCGGTTCTTCAATTAATTTTCTCAACTCTTGAGAGCATGAAGAAGAGAAGAAGGCTAGGGTTTTCTCGTGTCTTCTTCTGAAAAGAAAATATAATTTTTCTTTTTATACTTAGGGTAATATGTTTCATAAAACAAATCAACCACTAGTCCCCAAATCCCTCTAATTTTCGGCCAGGGCAAGGATTTCTTCTTTGATTTTGTTTCTAAAACAAACAAATCATATTCCTTACACAAGAGGGAATTCGGCCAAGCTAAGGAGTTTTGATTTGATTTTGTTTCCCAAACAAACAAATCATAATCCTTGTCCAATGAGGAATTCGACCATGATGATGAATTTTGATTTGATTTTGTTTCCCAAACAAACAAATCATATTCCTTATCCAATAAGGAATTCGACCATGGTGATGATTTTTGTTTCCATAATAAATCTTAGCCTTATTAAATTATATCATATATAATTCAATGTTCTAATTTTAATAATTATCATATAATTATTAATACTTTACATTAACTTTTAATGTATAGTCTCAAGTGTGATGTAATTAATATTATTAATCATATTAATAATATTTATTCTTTGTGAGTATATAATTGGACTGTCCAATTATATTAACCCCGCTTAAGTATATCGAGCTAGCACGTGACCAAATGGACCTACGGTTCCGAGCTCCAATAATCTCGAAATATTAATTAAGCTCTTAATTAAATATTCCGAATTATTAACTCCGGGTTATTCCACTAAAAACCCGAGGTTGCACTTCTGTTGCCGTAGATGAAATATTAAGCCGAACCAAGTCGGTGTCCACCGATATAGTCATTGCATACGAATTGATCCTTCACGAGTATCTCGTAATTAGAGCCGGGTCATAATGTCCGTTATACCCCTCTAATTATTTTTACCTTAAGTACCATTGATTATCTAATGAACGATTTATTCATAACTATTATAAATGTTAATCTTTCTATTCGTAATAGAAAGACTTGAGCGCTCAAATCGTTCAAGTACCAAATCAACCCTTAAGAAAGATACTCATCTACTTCTCGCAAGAAAGAGTGAATTCCATGTCTATGTAAGACGTTCCCAGCTACAAAACAAATTGTGACCCCAAAGTACGTAGCTATTGGTTGGGACTGCTACACCAACCTCACCTTTGTAAATCAAAGGACACAGTCTGCCATGCAGGATTTCGTAGTACACTCAGGATTAAGATCAATCCATATATGACCATCAAGTAGATTGAAATGACTTTCTTTGCTTAACTGATATTATAATAATGTCATTTCTATCTTTGTCCAGTCGTATATGATCGCATCATACAAGGTGCCTCCATTCTCATGTCTCTACATGGACGATCCAGATTAAGATCGCCATACAAGTATATAATGAACCGCAGTTATAGATAAACCACAAACAAGGTACCCGATTTGTTTGCTCTCTATGGACTATTTAAGATTACTAACTTCAGACTTAAATCATCTGGTGTATGACACTCATGTACATAAGTAATCTACGGTATTTACGAAGATATATAATATGCGAAAAATAAACAAACAATTTGATGAATGAATAATGAATCGTTTTATTTCAAAACGCACGAAACTGTTTACATCATATGTAGCTCTAGGGCATACATCCCAACAATCTCCCACTTGCACTAGAGCAAATAAAACATGTCACGTAATCCTAGACCATCTAGGTGATCTTCAAAAACTTTAGCCGGCAAGGTCTTTGTAAACGGATCAATAAGGTTCTCCGCGGATGCAATCTTTATGACGGTAACGTCTCCTCTCTGCACTATCTCCCTGATGAGGTGATATTTCCTCTCTATATGCTTTCCCATCTTGTGGCTTCTTGGTTCTTTGGAGTTTGCCACCGCTCCACTATTATCGCAATAGAGGGTGAGTGGTCTATCCATATCTGGAACAACTTCCAGATCTCCCAAGAATTTGCGGAGCCAGACTGCTTCCTTAGCTGCTTCACAAGCCGCTACATATTCAGCCTCCATGGTGGAGTTGGCAATGCAAGATTGCTTTATGCTCCTCCATACAATAGCCCCACCACCTAGGGTGAGTATTGATCCAGATGTGGATTTCCTAGAATCAACATCCGTATGAAAATCAGAGTCTGTATATCCCCTTAGGATCATGTCCTCACTGGAATATACTAGCATATAATCTCTCGTTCTCTTAATATACTTGAGAATGTGTTTCACAGCCACCCAGTGTTCCAATCCTGGGTTTGACTGAAACCTACTGACTACTCCCATTGCAAAGCAGATGTCTGGTCTCATGCATAACATGGCATACATGAGACTACCAACTGCCAAGGCGTATGTGATATGTCTCATTTCCTCAATACCCTGAGGTGTCTTAAGAGACTGTTCCTTCGACAAATGAATTCCATGCCGATAAGGCAGATTGCCTTTCTTGGAATTCTGCATCACAAATCGCACAAGGATCTTGTCGATGTAGGATGCCTGAGACATAGCTAACAGTCGTTTCTTGCAATCCCGAAGTATCTGGATCCCAAGAACATAACTGGCATCTCCCAAATATTTCATTTGGAATTGCTCAGCTAGCTAGGTTTTTACGTCTGATAATATCCTTACATCATTCCCAATGAGTAAAATATCATCAACGTATAAAATAAGAAAAATCACATTCCCGTCAATGACTCGCTTGTATACACAAGGCTCATCAACATTCTGCTCAAAATTATAAGACTTGATCGTTGTATCGAATCTTATGTTCCAAGATCGAGATGCCTGCTTGAGTCCATAAATGGACCTTTGGCGATGAACCCTTCTGGTTGTATCATAGAGATACTTTCATCAAGATTGCCATTTAAGAATGCAGTCTTGACATCCATTTTCCAAATTTCATAGTCATAATATGCGGCAATGGATAGAAGAGTGCGGATGGATTTAAGCATAGCTACTGGCGAGAAAGTTTCCTCATAGTCAACTCCATATTTCTGGGTATAACCATTGGCCACTAGTCTAGCCTTGAAGGTCTGTACCTTCTCATCTGATCCCCTCTTCCTCTTGTAGATCCACTTGCAACCTATGGGTTTCACCCCATCAGGTTGGTCTACAAGTTCCCAAACCGAGTTGGAGTACATGGACTCCATCTCTAGATTCATGGCTTTGAGCCATTCCTCCTTGTCAGAATCACCCATTGCACTACTATAGGTCAATGGATCATCTATACCATCGTTGGAGGCGACAACTTGTGCCTCTCCAACCCCTAGGTAGTGATCAGGTTGTCGTACAACTCTCCCACTACGTCTAGGTGGTAGATCATTCTGACTGGGTAGCATCTGACTATCAGATGTTGAAGGTGCTATGTATCTGTCAACTTTCGTTGACGATGGCGTGCTGGTCGAACCAGTAAGTAACTTCTCAAGTAATATTTTACTACGAGGCTTGAACTCCCTCATATAGTCCTCCTCTAGAAACGTAGCATTTGTCGATACAAATACTTTGTTATCATCAGGATTGTACAAGAATCCACCCCTAGTCTTCTTCGGGTAGCCTACAAATAGGCATACCTGAGAACGTGGCTCCAACTTTGTAGTCTTATTCTTCAGCACATGTGAGGACACCCCCATATGACGAAATGTCGTAAACTAGTTTTACGACCATTCCACAACTCTAAGGGAGTCTTAGAAACAGACTTAGATGGAACTACATTAAGGATATACATTGCGGTTTGCAGTGCATATCCCCAGAATGAACTAGGTAGTGAGCTATAACTACACATAGAGCTCATCATGTCTAGCAGGGTTCGATTTCTCCTTTCTGCAACACCATTTTGTTGTGGTGTTCCAGTTGCTGTGAGCTGGGATACTATCTCATGCTCAACTAAGAATTCCTCGAAATCTCTGTCGAGGTATTCCCCTCCACGATCTGATCGTAGAGTTTTGATGGTCTTACCTAATTGGTTCTCAACCTCAGCACGATACTCCTTGAACTTTTCAAAGGTATCTGATTTGTGATGCATTAGGTAGACATACCCATATCTTGAATAATCGTCAATGAATGTGATGAAGTATTCATAACCACCTCGGCTTTTACATTCATTGGTCCGCAAATGTCCGAATGTATTAGCTCTAGTGGTTGACTGGCTCTTATACCTTTTCCAGTAAAGGTCTCTTAGTCATTTTTCCTTCTAAATAGGATTCACAAACTGGTAAAGTCCCGAGCTTTAACTGGTTTAAGGCTCCTTTCTTTATTAATCTGTTTATCCGGTCAAGGTTGATGTGACCAAGTCTAAGATGCCACAGATATGTGTCATCGTGAGAAATATTTGGCCGTTTTGTTTTAGGTTTTTCAACCTTAAACATTTCAGTGTTGAGCAGTGACCTATGTGTTAACGGTTTTAACACATACAAGTTATTTTCAGAGTTTCATGTGCATATAGTTAATCCATTTCTACCAATAATAACCAAATTGCTATTAAAAGAAACTGAATAACCATCATCCAATAGTCTAGAAACAGAAATCAGATTCCTGCGAAAACCAGGAATAAATAACACATTGTTCAAATTTAAATAACTATTATTAATAAAATTTAAACTGGAAATTCCCACTGCTCTTGCTGAAACAACATCCCCTGTCCCGACCCTCATGGTGTAATCACCTTCAGCAAGGTCCCTCCATGAATAAAGTAGCTGTAAAGAAGAACAAACATGGTTAGTGGCCCCAGAATCAATAATCCAAGCGAATTTATCATCCTCCACTAATAGAGATTCAATAACGAGTAAATCATATTTACCTGTTTCCTTTTTTTCCTTCATCTCAACAAGGTATTTAGGACATTTCCTTTTCCAATGCCCATTCTTGTCGCAGTGGAAACATTTTCCTTTGGGCTTGGTATCCTTTGAGCCTTTCTTGTTCTTCTTTTTCATGGACTTACCCTTAGCATTTCCAGTGCCTTTCTTCTTCTTCTTTGCAGATTTAGAAGATTCGGCAATATTTGCCTCTGCATTGGACTTACGAGGATCCATAAGCATGGACTCGTAATGGGTGAGTTCATTAAGCAGTTGGGTCAAAGTAAAAGACAACTTGTTCATAACATAGTTGCTTTTAAACTGCAGGAAAATCTTCGGAAGAGTTTCCATAATCATGGTCACCTGGCTACGCTCGTCAATACGAGCTCCATGGGTTTTAGCAGTGTTGAGATAAGTCATCATCCTTAAGAGGTGCTCTCGGACTGATGTCCCATATTTCATCCTAGCAGTCATAGCTGAGACCATGGCCTCATGGCGTTGACGCTCCGAAGGCTGCCCAAACATGCCCTGCAATGACTCCATCATCTGAGATACTAGAGCCATAGGTTCATGCTTTGCAGCAAGAACCTCAGACATCCCTGCTAGCAAGTAGCAGCAGGCTTTCTCATTTGCTGCGACCCATTTCTGGTAGGTATCGCGCACAGCTTGGCCAGCATTTCTGGCTGGCTCGGGAGGACGTTCCTCTGTCAGGACAAACTTCAGGTCTTCACAGACCAGGATAGCGTTCATGTTACTTTTCCACTTAACATAGTTTTCTCCGGTCAATTTATCGTTTGAGAGTATGGAAATAAATGGAGAAACCATGGCTGAAAATAAAATAAACATGCATTTAACATTCATTCATCGCATATCAAAATCATCAAATAATTTTGGCATAAAATTAAACATGATGCATGAACCATGAATAATGAATTAGAAACCTAAGAGAATTACTATGCCACGGAAATCTATCATCCCACAAGTAAGTGCCGCTGTAGGGTAGGTCAAGTACTCGCATGATAGATCGAGACAATCTCAGTCGATTTAATATATGCGGGAATAACTCTTATTCCTATATTAAACAACTACTGTTTTATTTGATCAAGGAATTTCATTAACAATTAATTATTCCTTTGTGAGTGTAACCCGCCGTTTCGGGATTCTTTGACTTAACGACTGAAGTGCCGCCGTAGGGTAGGTCAGTTCACAAGATACATCTAGAATCCCTATCCTTTCGGAACCCAAACCTGATATTGACCCAAAACGGACACCATCCGTAGGGGGACGAAAAAAAAGCTGTCTCGAGGCGCCTTTTGAATCTCACGTTTTTGGACTAACAACGGAGATCGTGGGATGTACTGTCGTATATCTCTCCCCCACTCACTATTTTAAAATTAAGGTTTCTATCTAAAATATCTAATATTTTATTTTAACTAGTGTGGATAAACTTATGGCGGCTAAATCATAATGGTATATACACTAATTTGTCATAATGAGCTAAATCAATTTTAACTAATAAAATTGTGTCACTAATATTAGTCTCTACTAATAAATTTACTCTATTAAACTAATTTAATTAGAGTGGTATAAGTGAGCTACAATATTTCAACCTCTTAAAATACTAGGCACTTAAGGGTCTAAAATCATGGAATTCTAAAAAGGTCAAAAAAATAATTAAACATTTTAATAAATTTTTAGTGCGTTATAAAATCCAATGGTACGTGGAATTGTATCCCGAGCGCAGACCACATTTTCGTCCATTCGGAATCGGCTATGGAATTTATATCCGGGTTTCCATCCTATATACCAATGGAGTTTATTATGCACCAATTAAGCCCAATATATTAGAATTCAAGTTTTAGACTATAAATCCAATTAATCTAATTAATGATTTCAATGAATATCATTTTCTAACTTAAACATTTTAAATTACATAAAATCATAATTTTATATTTATAATGATAATGCATCTATGACATATTATGACAAGTAAAATGCATGAGTGGGCACCCTAAGCTATATGACATGTTATTCAAACAATTCGAAATAAACATACATATAACATAAAAATTATTTTGCATTGACCGAGCTCTTATTTTTTTCTATACTAATCTAATTAGTACAAAAGATTCACCAAGGCATTCCTTGGCCTTCAAATCCCGCTCCAAAGTGGTGTTGGCTCTCTTTGCGACTTCGGTGCTCCAATTACAAATAATTGAAACTTTACATTGAAAATGAAAATTACAACGAATAAAACAATGGCCTTATGGCCTTACAACCCAAAACCAAAACCTAACTACAAAAATAAGAGCCATAAAAATTTACGACCAATGCAAAATTCATTCATCACATGAAATAACAAAACCATTCATCATATGAATAT
>SKCR01020281.1:0-35033 GCA_019454045.1 Zanthoxylum bungeanum | reverse complement strand
GTTTGGCGGTGATGTATTCGTCTCATCGATGAGAAGCTCTAGATGTGGTCACATGCCGGAAACGGAGATCAGACGACGTTGAAAAGTCCATTTCTCTCTCTGTTCATGCACTTTCTTTCGCTTCTGGATAATCCTCTCTCAAATTCTCTCGATTTCTCTCTCTAAAACTCCAAGAAATTGCTCTCAAAACTCTCTGGAATTTCTCTCAAACTCCTCTGGAATTGTCTTCAACACACTCCTCAAGCTCACAACTCAAACACTACTTGCGTGGCCATGAAAAGTATTGTACCCATAGCCAAAACATAAGCAAATCTTACAACTCCCTCTTTCTTCCATAGCTATTGCCTCAAACGAATGATATGATTTTCATTGAAGAAGTTGGGTGAGTATGTTTGTATGATTATGAGACAATAGAACATGATTATTGATGATAATGGATGTGGGGTGATGGGTTTTGTTTTGTTTTAATAATTAGGAGACATAAAAACATGCTTTAGGTATAAAATTATGGTTTATCTTTGAATATAATGGAGGTAATAATTTGATAAAAATAAAATGAGGTATTACAATTTATGTCCGGTTTATGAATACAAACAATTCATTTTTCCATAATATTATATATTTATGGTAGCACCTCTTATCTTTTTTATATATATTCCATCTAATTTGATTAGATTGAAACTAAATCTGGTTTGGTGATATGTATATAATAGATAAATACCCGAAAATTTATAATATAGTGTGCGGTTACAACATAGGTTGTAATTGACATTGGGAAGCGTCACTATAAATTGTATATTTTCATATAAAGTTTCTGGTCAAGCTTTACTGACTCAGGTCGATTAGTAAAATCTGTTGAGACCAGCACATGTCGTATATCGAGGCTTAACGATCTATTCTGTTGGTTCTCCTAAAACATGCCAATGATCTATTAAGATGAAATCATGTGTGAATAATCAACGAAGTTTGCGGAAAAATCACTTACATTGATCGGCAAAGGTGGATGTGTAGATAACAAAAATTTTGCACCTTGAGAAGTGCTCCAAGCCCTCATTTGTATGAATGATGAGCTCCAAGCTATGATCTTTGAATTCCAAACTCAATGGGATAGTTTCCCTATCACCTTTGATGACTCCTTTGTGTGCTAGCAATGAAGAAAAATCGCAACAAAATTTCTTACTTTGGAGAGGAAGCTCTCGGCTTTGGCCTTGGGAGAGAGAGAGAATTGTTTCAATTTTTGTGTTGTGTGTAAATGATTTCCAAAATTAAAATTGTGATATACCGAATCCAAGATTTGGTATTAGTCATTCAAAAAAATTAATAAACAAACACAAAGAGTGTAGAGATTGGTTGGAGTATTTTACAAGTTAAACCAAGTTTACATTTAACCAAATAACAACTTCCATCACTAGTCAAACTTGTGATGTAAGTCAAGTGGGTCCCACCACTTGTAAATTCTGAATTTAAGTTGAACAATCTCAATGCGCAACTTCGCTCGGGCTCGGGTTCGTTTAATTCCAAATTAACGAATTTTCCGTTGCGACATAATTAAAGTCGCTTACGAATTAATTCTAAATTAATTCGTTTGCCCGAATTAAAATCCAATTTTAATTCCGCTATGAAATCTAATTTCATTTAATATATCGAATATATTATTTAATCGATTAATTCCAAATTAATCGTTCTCTCTCTTCTTATCGAATTTTATCCCAGATAAATTCTTGTTGTAATTAATACTAGATTATTTTTCTCTCTCTCATAATTAATTCTAAATTAATTCTGTTCGAGTCAAACGTCATCGGTGAATCTTTGGGAAGTGACTCATGAGATCCCTGGATATATTGGTAGTAAATCCGATTGTCGCACTATCTGAATACGTGCGTACCCGGTACCACGTTCTTACCGATTTACATGACATGGTTAGCTTATAGCAAAGCACCGTGCCTACCAAATTCTCCAGAAATATCCTTTTAAGGAATACATAATCTATAACAGGCGTAGTATACTAAGTATTGCGTATTGCGATCCAGTATCGGATGTCACATGCTATGCCTGGGGTTGGAATAGTATATGCCCCGTACGAAGCATATATCGGATCACTAGCAACTAGTCTATTTAATTGGATAATCATGACCTTGTCATATTATCCCAGTAGTTGCAACATAATAGAGTACCCGTTCTGTATCCCTGCGTGATCATCACCTCCATATGACTGAAGTGATACTTCCATCTTGACATCACACCCAATACACTACGATTCTCAATAAACCCAGAAGAGGCGTACACAGAACCTATTATAGTCCTGGATGACCAAAACCAAAGCGTACTGATTGTCGCAAGTATTAGCGATGCAAGTCTCAGGTTAAAACCAAATACACCTACCCTTATTCGGATTCCCATAGACACATAGTCATACTACCAATATGATTCCGATGGGTCTATCCAGAGCGAAGCTGTTTCCATACTATCGGTGAACAGAACCTCCTATTACACTTGCATGAGTATCCAGTACCAAAATATATGAGAACTATGCCGTTACGCTTCCATAATGCGCACAAGTGTAATACTAGTCTATTCCACATTATCGATGTCCAGTCTCGATAATACTACGACTAGGGATATTTAATGATTAAACCTTTGGTGGATTGATACTGTCTTATATCTTATAATCCGGAACTAATCATAAGGACTTTTATCATTTATATACATTCAAGTAATCTAATTACAAAATGATAAAATGAGAATTTCCTTTGTCACATAGTTAATTTGTACAAAAACCACAATGTCTTTTACAAATAATGATGTTATGGGTCACAATTGTCCAACAATCTCCCACTTGGCCTATAGTCAATCACTCAAGTAAGTAACACCTGAACTATGTACATGTCGCTCAAACTTTTACTGATGAATAGCCTTCATCAGCGGATCTGTAATGTTGTCATCTGATGTGACCTTCTCGATCTTCACATCGCCACGATGTATGATTTCACGAATCAGATGGTAACGTCGAAGTACATGCTTAGATCGTTGATGAGACCGTGGTTCCTTAGCCTGCGCTATAACATTGTTATTGTCACAATACAAAGGAACGGGCTCAGCTGCTAACGGAACTACTCCTAATCCAATTAGAAATTTACGGATCCAAACTACCTCTTTTGCTGCCTCAGCTGCAGCGATGTATTCTACTTCTATTGTTGAATCGGCAACAGTCTCTTGCTTGGAATATTTCCAGCTCACTGCTCCGTTGTTCAAACAAAATATGTACCCGGATTGTGACTTACAGTTATCTTTATCAGTTTGGAAACTTGCATCGGTAAATCCAGTTACCTCAAGTTCTCCATCTCCATAGATTAAGAAAGCATCCTTAGTTCGTCTAAGATACTTAAGGATGTTCTTAACCGTAACCCAGTGACCATCACCTGGATCGGCCTGATAGCGACTACATATGCTCAAAGCGTACGAGACATCAGGTCGCGTACATATCATGGCATACATGATCGATCCGACTACAAAAGCGAACGAGATCCGACTCATATTGTATCTCTCATCTTGAGTTTTAGGACACATGTCCTTAGATAGAGTGACGCCATGTGACACTGGCAATAGTCCCCTCTTAGAATGATCCACGTTGAATCTCTTCAACACTTTATCAATGTATGTGCTCTGGAGAGTCCAAGCAGCTTTCTAGATCTATCTCGGTAGATATTTATTCCCAGAATAAAGGCTGCTTCTCCAAGATCTTTCATGGAGAATTTTAATGAAAGCCAAGCTTTCACCAAATGTAGTATGGGAATGTCATTGCCAATAAGCAATACATCATATACGTAGAGGACAATGAATGTCAGTGCGCTCCCACTAACCTTCTTATATACACAAGGATCATCCTCTTTTTGAACGAAATCATATTCTTTTATGATCTCATCAAAACGTTGGTTCCAAGAACGCGATGCTTGCTTCAATCCATAAATGGATCGATTTAACTTGCAAACAGTGTTTGCATGTTTTGGTACGACAAAATCGTCAGGCTGTTGCATATAAACATCCTCCAAAAGGTTTCCGTTAAGGAAAGTGGTTTTGACGTCCATCTGCCATATTTCATAATCGAAATATGCAGCAATAACCAGCATTATCCGAATGGATTTAATCATGACAACAAGTGAAAATGTTTCGTCGTAATCGACACCATGTCGTTGACGATACCCTTTCGCTACAAGCCTAGCTTTGTACGTTTGTATGTTGCCATCCATGTCGGTCTTCTTCTTGAAGACCTATTTTGCAACCAATAGGCTTTACGCCTTCTAGTGCATCAACCATTGTCCAAACGTTTTTTGGTGTACATGGAATCCATTTTGGATTTCATGGCATCTTGCCATAAACCGAAGTCGATACCTTGTATCGCTTCCTCATACGTAGCCAGCTCGTTATCCTCAATAAGATTAATATTCACATGAGGTGAGATCAGAAACCCATACCTCTCAGGTTGTTTTCTGACTCTCTCCGACCTACGCGGTTCTTATGTATTAGAAGATTGTGGTATAGTCTCATCCCTGATGAACTGTTCGTGTTCCGTTAAGAAATCGGTGCCAGGAACAATATCACTATGATTTTCATCGATTTCTACTTTCTTCCCACTTACCACTGCATTTAGGAATTCCTTTTTTAGGAAAACCGCATGTAGAGCAACAAATACTTTGTTCTCTTGTGGGTGGTAGAAGTAAGATCCTTTGGTTTCCCTAGGATAACCTACAAATTGGCACTTATCCGATTTGGGTTCTAGTTTGGTACCATCCAAACGTTTAACGTATGCCCAACAATCCCCAAATCTTCAGGAATGAGAAACCCGGTTTCTTTCCTGTCCATATTTCATATGGAGTCTGTTGAACAGACTTTGCCGAAACCTTATTCAAAATAAGTATTTCACTGTTCAATGCATATCCCCAGAAGGAAATTGGTAACTCTGTGCGACTCATCATAGACCTTACCATGTCCAATAAAGTTTGATTTCTCTGTTCGGACACACCGTTTAATTGAGGTGTTCTAGGAGGAGTCCACTGTGAAAGAATACCATACTCTTTCAAGTAATCGAGAGACTCATTGCTTAAGTATTCTCCACCACGGTCCGACCGTAATGTTTTAATACTTTTGCTGGTCTGTTTTTCTACTTCGTGTCGAAACTCTTTGAATTTCTCAAAATTTTCCGACATGTATCTCATAAGATACACATAACCATAATGCAATGCATCATCCGTAAAGGTTACGAAGTATTCATATCCACCTTTAGCATGGCTAGACATGGGCCCACATACGTCACTATGAACGAGGGCTAACAGTTCGGTGGCACGTGCACCTTTACCGCTAAAAGGTGTTTTAGGCATTTTGCCTAATAAATAAGATTCACAGACGTCATATGAATTTGGATCAAATCCGTCCAAGTACCCACTCTTCGAAAGTGTGGATATGCGAGTCTTGTTAATGTGTCTCAAACGACAATGCCACATATAAGTTTCATTTGTTACTTAATTTAAACATTTTGTTTGTTACGTTATATGTTTGAGATTGATTTATATTCAAAATATAAAGACCATTATTAACATCAGCACTACATATCTCAATATCATTTTTATAGACAAAACACCATGTGTTTCTGTATACAAAAGTATGCCCAAATTGGGCTAAACAAGATACATAAATAATATTCCTAGTCAAACTAGGTACATAATAGCAATCTGATAAAGTAAGTACATGCCCCGAGAGCAGTTCCAAAATATAAGTCCCAACAGCCAAAATGGCGACTCTAGTCCCATTTCCAACTCGAAGGTCTATCTATCATGAAATTAGTCTCATGCTAATCTGCAGATCCTGCACATCAGTACATATATGAGTACCACATCCAGAATCAAAAATTCAATTTGTAAAACTAGAAGTAGACATGTTTATTTCAATAACAAACATACTTGAAGCCTTGTCCGCTTTGATTTCCTTCATGTGCGCCTTGTAATCACGGCAGTCACGCTTCCAGTGACCCTGTTTGCCACAATATAGGCAAACATCTTGGGTTTTGTCATTTTTCTTCCCAGAAGACTTTGATGATTTGGCCTTGCCCTTTCTCTTCTTCTTTTTCTTCACACCTCCAGTAGCCTTTGGCCAAGCCTTGGTAGACTGCGATGTCGAAGCGAAGTGCGCCTCGCGCTTTTTGCCATTTAATAGCTCTTTTTCTGCTTCACACAACATTGCCATCAACTCTCCAAGAGTATGGTCTTGGTTCATTATATTGTAGTTCATGATGAACCCGCTACAGCTGTCAGAAAGATACTACAAAATCAAATCTATAGAAGTCTCAACCTCAAAGGTTATGCCTAGCTGACCCAGCTGTTCGATGTCAGCAATCATCTGTGACACATGGTGCTCGACAGATGTACCCTATGACATTCGAGAGTGAAATAGCTTCTTCTGCAATTCATACCTTTGCGATCTAAGGTTAGATCGATGAAGGTCTTTCAATTTTGCCATCATAGTATAGAGATCCAATCCTTTGTTTTGGCGACGAAATTGAGGGATCATTGCAGCGAGCATGATGGATTGAGCAGTTGAGTTATCATCGCTATGAGTCTTCCAAAGCTCAAGCTCAAGTGGCTGCTTAATTCCGGGCTTACGCCTGAGAGGTCTCTCTATAGTATATAGCATCTTCTCGACCCCCAGGACAATCCTGAGGTTCATATCCCAGTCAGGAAAGTTCACACCATTAAAGACATTTTCGCCCATGATAATATCCCTAACGTTGATCTTTCCCGCCATCTTAATTGCAATAGTCTAACTATTCAATTAACGATTTTTGGGTACAGTCCAACTGTTACAATAAAATAATAAAATATTAGTCCAACTATTAAATATATAAAATGACGAAAATAATTTGAAAGCGCGTATTGGCAAGTATTTGAACGAAATTGCAAATTCAATACTAGCCTCCCACTATTTTTCGACGAGCCTCTAACCCTCTGTTGAGTACTCGGGAAACCTAGTTTCCTAGTGGGCTAGGATCTCGTTAAATAACACACAACCTTGACTTTGGCCAACAAGCTGTATGATATTTAATTAGGTAGATCTCTAAGATCAATTGGATCTCATCCAATTCCTAGATCCGGTAGGTGGACCTCCAAGTTCGAAACATATATAGAATATATATGCCAATATATCCAATATATTTTCCTAAACTTTTCCTCTGAATCAAATAAGCCTTGACTTTTGCTCAACAAGCTTAATGATTCCAGTTAAGCGGGACCCATTGACAGTGGAAAAGCTTCGTAATCCACGTCGATGAACAAGAAGTGACCTTGACTTTGGCCAACAAATCAAAATTTGCGCAAGATATGCGATATAGAACAAAGCTTTCGTGGTTCAAACACATCCGCGATGGAAATTGATCTTGTTTGGCCAACAAACCAATTCAAATCTTGGATCTTGAGAGAGAACCACTCAATGGAAGGAATTCGCTTAATATTTGTTTGAGAGTTTTTCGAGTAAATTGGCAACCAATTTATTATCTTTGATTAGGTCTCATCATACACCCTTAAGCATGCATTCTAAAAGCATAATAAGGCGCGAAATAAATAATAACGATATGCAGATGGATATTGAACAAATTGTTCCTAGAACAAATCTCTCCTTTTCCTCTCCCCGGCTAGCACTATACTTACTTCTACCCAATTACATATTACAATAAAGAAACCTCATTTACATTGAGGGTAATTGGTGAGAAGATAAGTACAAAGAGTCAAGAGATAAGGGCTGGACACGCAGGTCTAATTTAATAAATTCTAAATTTATTACAACAATTTCCAAAATTGCCCTCACCCATCTAATATCCATCTGATATACATGATTCATACAATACATCCAGGTATTCACACAAAGCATGTTATTTAATCAATCTAATCAAATTAATTAATCTTTGAATTAATGATCATCCAATGTTCAAACAACGATTATTTCCGCGAGTCCAACTCGTTTAAGAATAAGTACTCAAAGTGCAAATTCTTAAATTATATCGAACTACAATATTAAATCCAATTTAATTCGTATTCAATACTAATTCATATTTAATTCTAAATTAAATAATTACACTTAATTATGTGCCTTTTAGACTTAGATTCTAAATCCAATCTTAATGGGTCTCAAATGCCCAATTAACATCTAATGTCAACTTAATTAAAGTCCAATGGGATTTTAATTAATTTCTTAAGGCATGGAATTTCTCAAATGCCCAATCTTAATGGGTCTCAAATGCCCGTATTATCGATGTCATGTCTCGATAATACTACGACTAGGGATATTTAATGATTAAACCTTTGGTGGATTGATATTGTCTCATATCTTATAATCTGGAACTAATCATAAGGACTTTTATCATTTATATATATTCAAGTAATCTAATTACAAAATGATAAAATGGCAATTTCCTTTGTCACATAGTTAATTTGTACAAAAACCACAATGTCTTTTACAAATAGTGATACTATGGGTCACAATTGTCCAACATCTTCGGCTATATAGCTTTTTGCTGCTTCTGAAGAGTTAGGATATATAGGGGTATACTTATTTGTTTGGGATAAGAAGGCTCACTAATAAATTGTCTGGTGAGCCATAAAAGAATGCTATTATTAGGATGAGAGCACTATATGTGCTTTAGATTTCGTAGTGGATTTCAATTCTGCTACAAGTATATCCATTTTTCTATACTGTGGCATTCACTATATGTTAAGGTGGTTGTATATCAAAGCTACTATTTGCTTATTTGAGACAACTAATAGGCTTCTAGATTTTTTTCGTTATTCTATTCCTGAACCATTTTGGCATACTTTCTCATTAATTCTGAATGGAAAGTGTAGTTGTGTCTTAATATAACTCGGCACCCTACCATATATTCACAAATATGGTTCTTATCTCTGGTTGGAATGTCATTTGGGGGTGATGAAAGTTATCCTCACGGAAGGTTCCATACTAATGCAGATTTAGGCTTCTAAAAGACCGAGTATATTGGAAAGTAGCCTCTTATATATTGGTACCCCGGGCATACCACATACATGAGACACTATCACCCTCCTACTGCAGTCACTGACCCCAAAACTATGCTTTGATACCATCTTTGTAATATCCCTAGTGCAGAGATGTTACCGGCAGGTAACATATCCTCACCACCACCCTGAGCCTCTGACCATTTCTAAATTTTATTGATTATTCCTTTAATTATGTTACTATACCATACATTTATTAAACCATCTCACAAACTAATAAATACTTATACTTTATATTAGTAATGTTATATAAATTTATACTTGACTCACACCAACATACATGCATTCTATCTGAATACGAACAATAAATTTAGCATGACAGACCCATACTCTTGTGACTGCAGTAAATTCAAATCCTCGATCTAAGGTTCATGTTCGGCTATGGTTCACCCGATAAAGCTACCTGTAAAAAAAGATATGGAGTTTGGGGTCATTTAAACGACCTGGTGAGTGGATACCAAAAATAACATAATCAAATAAAATCCATTATGTATAAACTCATCAGAATCTTAAAATCGTTATCAAAATCTCATATCATGCTTTTTCAGGAATAATCTCATCAAAATCAACAAGAGTCGATTACCCGAGTCACACGCAAAGTATGGGCAATGTCAAAACAAGACCATATCGACAGAGGGTAGTGGGCCAACCATTTTCAGATGGTTAGGACCCCATAAGAAGCGCATCGGCGGAGCCGGAAAGAAACAAGTGCCCCGAAATATATACAAGCGTCACAGAGGGTCAAAAACGTAAAACTATCAAGCAACATGACATAAACGAATTTTCAAGCGTCTTGAAAGAAACATAGTTTTACGATTTAAAAATATCAAAATATTTTCGAGCATCTAGCCAGAATCATATAGTCATAAACGTATTCAAAATATGTATCTGAAATCCTTTCTTTTAAAACACTTATAAATTTAACTTCAAATATCACATCATTAAATCAAAAATCATAATATAACAAATACATAGATATCCACTCACATTGAGTTGTAACATCGAGAGTTATTGATTGGTCGGTGATGAGCGAAAAATATATCACTATTTACTGCCCCTTTGACCTAATATTTTTGTATGGTTTCTCGGGTTTTATGAACGTTTTAATGTGTTTTGTTTATTTTACAGATAAAATAAAATCGGGGACTTAATGGAATCAATCAGAACGAAATTTGGAACAAATAAGAGCAAAAACTGGACTTGAAATTTGGATTTTAGAGGTTCGAAACTTGAAATGGCGTTCTAACGAAGTACAATGTTGGAAATTTCAACTTTGCGTAATTTTAGTATTTTGGCCATAACTTTCTACTCCGATATCAGATTGAGGTGATTCAAGTTCCAAATTAAAGAAGACTCATACTTTGACGTTCATAATAATTTCGAATTCTAAAGTTTGCATGACCGAAATTGATAAAACATCCGGAATTGTGTTATGTGTAATTATTAAAGTCATTTTCAAAACCAAAAAAAAAATAATAATAATATAGTCGGTCTTTAGGTGACAGATGATTACCGCCTATTTTACTGGTTTATAGACAAATAATAACACCGCCTTTATGGCTGGTTTGACTTAATTGGGTAACACTGATAATATCTATATTATAATAAAATGAGTTTTCTACATTTGAAATATTATAGGTGGATGCCCTAACCCCAACAGTTTATTTTTATTCTAGAGAAATGATAAAACACAATATTCACATGCTTAATAATTGATTTATTTAAATTATGTTTAATGTTTTAGTTTGTTTATTGAATCTTAATCATAATGCTTATTGTTTCTTGATCACCAATAAGATTGATGTGGTAAACTTAAAATGAACTTGGAAAAAGACTTTTAGGTATCAGCCTTAGATTCAATAGCTCACGATCTCACCTTGGGGCATGGTGACCCTTAGGTGGATATTCTTCCAGGATAGATATATACCTGTCGGGCGGGGGTAGCCACTATTGGAACTTGAACTTAATGAATTCATGTAACTTGGTTAACATAGACATATGATTATTTGGGTTATTTGGGTGTTTGCATCTGACCATCGACAAATGCTTTTGCATATTTCCGTGTTCCAGATTAGCAGACTGATTTATTACACATATATAAGAGAATCAATTCATCATTAAGTAATATTGTGTGGAATCACAACCCTAGATATTTGTGTCTTTTGTTTATTTTCCTTAGTATTTTCTTTTGTGTTTTTTTTTATTCATTTGTTTAGCAAATCCACATTCAACCAACCAATCAAGCAATCTTTCCATTCTCATCCTAATTAGATACATGTAAATAAATAGAATCAATAATTAATAACAACAGTAGAAATTGAGTCCTCGTGGGATCGATATTTTTATACTACTTGAGCGATATGTGCGCTTGCGTTACATGTGTGATTTCACCGATCAAGTTTTTGGCGCCGTTGGCGGGGACTTAATTTTCTTGCGTTATTAATTTTGAAGCTATCTATTTTTCTTGTATCTAATTTTCTTTACTTTTTTTGTATTTTGTATTTCTTTCTTTTATTTTCAGGTGGTTGAAAATGGAACATTACTGGGCGATAGAAGAATTACGAGTTTTACAAAGAAATGATTCACCCCAAGTTAGGGAGCAGCAGTCCGATTTTCTGGGGCCTATTGCCCAGCCCAACAATTATCACTGGATGTCAAAACCAATCAATACAACATTTGCTCAAACATTTCAGAACGCAATGGGGAGATGTGAGATATGTGATGGTAACGACCCGAGCGATCAATGCATATACCACTACAATTCAGGGTGCCAAAACTATCAAAGACCTTCATATAATGAACCAACATATTTCACTGAATCACATTTTCCATCTTTTCCACCATCAACCTATGATCTTCAAGGACCAGAACCATCAGTGGGAAGACAGTTGATAAACATGCTCGAAAAACGGGAAGCTAAACATGATGCAACATTTCTGGATCAAATCAAAACTTTACAGAGGATGGTAAATGAATTGAGACAAATAATCAATAACCAGAACTACATACCACACAGAACAAAATTTAAATAACACCGATGAAGCCTTCGAATACCAAGCATTTCACAATGACACCTTACCATAGGAAAAGGCTGAGCCGTATCAAGAATCAGAGGTATCAGTTCAAGAGCCCGAACTAGCAGAATCTCAATTTTATCTTTATTATTCATAAAACTCTGATGAAGAACAAGAAACAGAGCTGTTTGTACCAACTACACCAACAAGTGAGGATAAAACTCTGCATCCTCAAAAAAAAGATCTTGCAACATGCATTGCACAGATGTTTGAAGAAGATCTACCCGAGCAGTTTATACCAACCACATAGGAAAAGACCTACAATCAGACATATCTTTACATTCTCAGGTTGATACTTATGGAGCATGCAATTCAAAGATGATAGATAAAGAGCTGAACAATGAAATTCTTAAATACATCTGTCAAGAAAAGATGGAGCAAGATGAAGAGCAAATGGATGAGAAAATGTCTAAAAACAATTGAATATCTTATGCATTCAGGAGAAACATCACTGTATTGGGGAGTACAAATCAAAGACACCGCCCAAAAGCTTGACAGAATGGAACTCCCATTCAAAGACAAGCACCATACGAGACCTCCTGATTTTCTTTCTTTCTTTTCAGAAACCATTGGAGCGACAAAGTTTAAGAAGGTGGCACAACACTGAAGAATGAGAGACAAAATTCTTTATGCCACTTTACTGTTGGAAGAGACCCTTCAAAAGCAATGCTCATGGGATTGTCTTTAATCGGAAATCCAAAACCACGCTAAAACCTCCTTGACAAATGGACTTCAGTCATGTCTGGCTGAAGACAATAAATTTAGCGCTAGTAGGGAGGCAACCCATGCAAAAATTTTATTTTTATTTAAATTTTATTTTTGTATTTTGTGTATACATGTTATAGAGATTTTAATTTTGAGTGTTATTTTTGCAGGGAAAAATATAGACGAAGCACTTAAGGAAAAGCAAACCAATGAAAACAGGGTTATCACGGAATAAAGTTTGACAAAATCGCGAAGTTAAAAAGTCAATTCAGTTGAGACGGTTGAATAAGGAGTCAACTCTTGATACGCGTCCTAGTGGATATATTCTTCAAATGACTCGATTTTGCCACAAAAAAGAAGTTTAATGGGCCCTAAAAGAAATCACAGTAACATTGTTCCCTTATATTTCTTTTATTTTGTAACGCATTGGGGACAATGCTAGGTTTAGGTTTGGGGGTGAGGTTGTTTATTTTTATTTTCTGCATGTTGTTTGTTTTGTGTGTTTAAAAAAAATAAAAATGAAAAAAATGAAAAAAAAATATATAGTCTAATGATGAGATTGTTTGTTTTAGTAAAACGTTCTTGGAAAAGATAAATACTAATTTAATTTTTATCCTATACTTTGAACCTAATATCTAGGTCAGACTCATATGCACTAAAAAAAATAGTTCTGTAGCAGTTAGATAATAAAGAATTGACAAATTGACTAGTTAAAATTATTGGTGGTTGATGAATGACCGTTTGCCTAAATATCTGTTTTCGTCTGCAACTATTTTTGATGTGAGGAATGATGATAAAAAAAATAAATAAAAAATAAAAAATATGCGTATATTAATAAATAACATCTGAGATCCGAGTAATTAAGTCCGTAGGGATGTCTTAACACCTAGTACCCTAAAGCCAACTGGTTTGGGAGTCACTAGCCTAAAGCTCGCTACATGGATTGAAGATGTTATAAAAAAAGACATTCGAGATCTAAGTAATTAAGTCCGTAGGGGTGTATCAACACGTAGTACCTTAAAGCCAACTGGTTTAGGAGTCACTGGCCCAAAGCTCGCTACATGGATTAAAGATGTTACAAAAAAAAACACATACCTCACTTTGCGCATTTTGTAGCAGACAGAACAATTTTAGATAGTCAGGTCGGTTTGACCCATTAACTACTGAGAATTGAGACAAACTCACCTAGTTAATAACTTAGAATCAAAGCTGTTTGCAAAATTATTCACACAAACACTCAGAGTCTGATTTAGATACTTTGTTCAAAGGAAAAGATTTTAGTTGTAGTTTACATTTTGAAGGTTCCTTTAACTTTGTTTCTAGACATTCTCTGAGGACATTGTATATATAGCTATTATTTTCTTTTATTTTATTTCTTTTTCATTTGTTTCTTTTGTCTTTTTGCTTTTGTGTGCATTTCCTTGACGTTTGTGGGTATTGTAATTTTAAGCCCTCACGAGACTACAACTCGTCCACTAGGTACACCTAGGGGTTTAAAGGCTTGTTGCATACGCTAAATGCAACCGTGATCCCTACGAAAGTGGCTTATTTTAATTTAGTTTCAGTTGTTTATTTTATTTTATTTTGTTGTTTTGCTTCAGGACTAGCAAAATGTTAGGTTTGAGGGTGTGATGAGCGGAAAATATATCGCTATTTACCGCCCCTTTGACTTAATATTTTGAGGAAAATATATCATTATTTAATATGATAAGGTATATTAATCTCACTTAATTTATAATATGGAAATTGTAATTTAATAATATGGATTAAAGTTGATACCGCCTTAATGGCTGGATTTATTTATTTGACATAATGTGACACCCCTATATGACTGGTTTTTGGACAAATAATAACTCCGCCTTTATGGATGGTTTGACTTAATTGGGTAACACTGATAATTTCTATATTATAATAAAATGAGATTTCTACTTTTGAAATATTAAAGGTGGATACCCTAACCCCAACAGTTTATTTTTATTCTGGGGAAGTGATGAAACACAATATTCAAATGCTTAATAATTGATTTAATTATATTATGTTTAATGATTTAGTTTGTTTATTGAATCTTAAGCTTAATTCGTCTTGTTTCTTGATCACCAATAAGATTGATTCAATAGCTCACGATCTCACATTGGGGCATGGTGACCCTTAGGTAGATTTCCTTCCAGGATAGACATATACCTGTCGGGCGAGGGTAGCCACTATTGGAACTTGAACTTAATGAATTCAGGTAACTTGGTTAACATAGACATATGATTAATTGGGTTATTTGGGTGTTTGCTTCTGACCATCGACATAGGCTTTTGCATATTTTCGTGTTCTAGGTTAGCAGACTGATTTATTACATATATATAAGAGAATCAATTCATCATTAGAGTAATATTGTGTAGAATCACAACCCTAGATATTTTTGTCTTTTGTTTATTTTCCTTAGTATTTTCTTTTTCTTTTTGTTTTTATTTATTTATTTATTTAGTAAATCCACATTCAACAACCAACCAATCAAGCAATCATTCCCTTCTCATCCTAATTAGATACCTATAAATAAATAGAATCAATAATTAATAACAACATTAGAAATTAAGTCCTTGTGGGATTGATATTTTTATACTACTTAAGCGGTACGTGCGCTTGCATTACGTGTGTGATTTCACCGATTAGTCGATCGTTGATCGGGCTGACGATCTTACAGAATCAAAAATCCAAACGCCCCTGTAGACAACAGAAATCGGCGACGCTGTTCTAGGATCGCGGCCTAGTTGGGAAGTACGCAATAACATGAAGTCGCCACCCGGTGTGAACCGGGATAAAGATTTAAGGCCGCACTCACCCCTCGCAAGGAAGACCTCAAACCGTGGGTTCAGAATGGTCCATTACTTATGTCACTTGTGATGATAAATTTGTGCAATAAATCAACCAAGTCTACTCAATAATCATGCTCAAGGGTACTTAGATCTAATTTGCTTCCATCTAACTAATTCCTAATCTAAGTTTGTATGCTTGAAAGTAAATTTTTTAAACGGAAAACATGCGACATAACACAACGAGCATTTTAAGCCATTAAACCAAAATAAACAAATAACTAATTAAACATAAACATAAACTAAACAAAGCATCATGCATAAAGAATAAAGAAACGACATGCCTAAATAACATAATCATGCTTCGAACATTAAATAATAAACTAAATTAAATCATGCTTAAAATAATAAATAAACAACCTATAAACTACAACATGCTCAAATACAAATTTGGATGAGACGAGATATATGTATCTTAAGTGGTACGTGGCGTTGTATCCCGAGTGCAGACCGCAATACCGTCCATTCGGAATCGGCTACGGAATTTACGTCCGGGTTTCCATCCGATATACCACAAAAGAGAACACACATCCCGCTCATCCAACAATCACATCATGCCTCAAACGACTCTCATGCAATAATATTTTAAAATAAATAAAATAAAATGAAAGATGATAAATAAAAAGGTGCCCTCAGGTCTAACCTCTTTTGTCGTCCAAGAAAGGGCGTTACACATCCGTTGGAAGGTGAATGATCCGCAACTCTTTTGGTTCACTAACTCAACGTTTTTCCTCACTGTTTTGCTATTCGGGCTGCTATTTTTTACTCTGTTTCGCTGCTGTTTTGCTGCTGTTTTTCAGGTCACTGTTTTGGTCGTTTCGGGGACTGTTTTGAGTGATTTTGAAGGCTAATGGGGCTGCGGTTTTGAGGGGTTTTTTGGGGGTGTTTATGCAGTTTTTTAGTGCAGTTTTGGGGTGTTTTTCTGGGCTGTTTTGGGGGTTAAATAGGCGTGAAAAACTGGCAGTGCAGTGAGACAGAATGCAGCAGTGAAGGAAGGGGATATGCGGCAGTTTTAAGGCTTATTTCAGGGGAATTTGCGGCACTTTAAGGGGGAATTGTTGGTGCGATTTGGGGCAGTAAAGGGGCTTGAATTGGGAAGTAGGGATGTATTTGGCGTGCAGTGAAGGGGGAATTCACAGGGCAGTTCTCAGCTGTGATGGAAGGTAGATGCGTTGGTGTTGGAAGGTGGTGTGGGTGTGAATATGAGGGCTGTGCAGGAAGTGTTTGTGGCGTGAATAATGAGGGATTTACTGTGTGTTTCTTGTGTGAATCTGCCAGGGTTTGAATGTGTGGAGAGGGGTTATTTTTATAGGCAAGGGGATGGGTTTTACCTTGTTGGGGAAGGAATAAGATTTGTGAGATATTCTTTTAATTAAAATGTGATAGGGAAATCTTTAATTAAGGGAAGTGATTTGATTTTTTCATTTTAGTTAAGGATATGATTTAGTTTAATTAGGCAAGGAATCCATGGATTTTATTTAAATTGGTAGGTGATTTAATTAAATTAGGAATGTGATTTATTTTAATTAGGAATGTCATTTATGGAATTTAATTTGAATATTTTAATTTGGGAAATGAATTTTAATTTGTGACATGTGTTTTATTTAATTTAATTGGATTTTATTAGTTTTGGTGATTTTAATTTAATTTATTTAATTTAAGTTTAATTTAATTAGTTTTAATTAATTTTGTACATGTATTTTAAATGTTTTAATTATTTAATTTGTGAGAGATGTTTTTAATT
The DNA here is from genome assembly GCA_019454045.1 of Zanthoxylum bungeanum. Lineage (NCBI taxonomy): Eukaryota > Viridiplantae > Streptophyta > Magnoliopsida > Sapindales > Rutaceae > Zanthoxylum > Zanthoxylum bungeanum. The sequence continues at coordinate 17,578 of SKCR01020281.1, read as the reverse complement.
TTTAATTATTTTTGATGTGATTTAATGGGTTTGGGGTGATTTAAAAACAGAGGTCCAACAAGCGAACCCGAAGCGAAACAAGCGAGTTAAATCTGATAAAATGCTAATTTCCAACTTTACCCTTCCAACGTCCGTTTCCCGCGGCTTTCACAACTAAAGAGGTAGTGTCTCCATACGAGACTCATCATCGGGCTGATATGCAAAAATGCAATGCCTACAGTCGCCCCCACTTTGATGGGACTTGTGCAGTGTGTGACAATGACAATCCTATCAAAGTACGTGCAATGCATTTTTACTTACCTGGCTCGCCAGCTGTCACCTGGTCTGCCTGCTGTGCTGAGTTAATAATGCTAAACCCCGTACCTAGGGCGTCGCGGTTGTGTCTCCGTACCTAGAGTGCCGCAGTGATGATGTTTTGGTTGTCTGGATGCTAACCCCGTACCTAGGGTGTCGCAGTGACGTCTCCGTACCTAGAGAGCCACAAAATGTCTGAATAGTCCACATGTCGTACCTGGCGTGCTAACCCGTACGAGGGCGTCCCTGTGGTCTGAATGCTAACCCCGTACCTAGGGTGTCGCAGTGACGTCTCCGTACCTAGAAAGCCACAAAATGTCTAAATAGTCCACATGCCGTACCTGGCGTGCTAACCCCGTACCTAGGGTGTCGCAGTGACGTCTCTGTACCTAGAGAGCCACAAAAATGTCTGAATAGTCCACATGCCGTACCTGGCGTGCTAACCTCATACCTAGGGCATCGCTGTGGTTTGAATGCTAACCCCGTACCTAGGGTGTCGCAGTGACGTCTCCGTACCTAGAGAGCCACAAAATGTCTGAATAGTCCACATGCCGTACCTGGCGTGCTAACCCCGTACCTAGGGCGTCACTGTGGTCTGAATGCTAACCCCGTACCTAGGGTGTCGCAGTGACGTCTCTGTACCTAGAGAGCCATAAAATGTCTGAATAGTCCACATGTCGTACCTGGCGTGCTAACCCCGTACCTAGGGCGTCGCTGTGGTCTGAATGCTAACCTCGTACCTAAGGTGTCGCAGTGACGTCTCCATACCTAGAGAGCCACAAAATGTCTGAATAGTCCATATGCCGTACCTGGCGTGCTAACCCCGTACCTAGGGCGTCGCTGTGGTCTGAATGCTAACCCCGTACCTAGGGTGTCGCAGTGACGTCTCCGTACTAGAGAGCCACAAAATGTCTGAATAGTCCACATGCCGTACCTGGCGTGCTAACCCCGTACCTAGGGCGTCGCTGTGGTGTGTGGTCTGAAACCCCGTACCTAGGGTGTCGCAGTGACGTCTCCGTACCTAGAGAGCCACAAAATGTCTGAATAGTCCACATGCGGTACTTGGCGTGCTAACCCCGTACCTAGGGTGATCTTATATCTCCATACCCGGAGTGCCGTACCTGGCTGATCTGATATCTCCATACCCGGAGTGCAGTACCTGGCCGATCTGATACTGATGTCTCCATACCCGAAGTACCGTACCTGGCTGATCTGATACTGATGTCTCAATACCCGAGTGCCATACCCGAAAAAATTGATGCTGATAATGATGTGGGCCTCGCCCCCATAGTGCCATACCCGGCGTGCCATTCTCGGCGTGTCCATTCCCGGAATATATCTCCATTCTCGGAGTGCCATTCCCGGCGTGCCATTCTCGGAGTGCTCATTCTTGAGCTGTCCATTCCGGACTATATCTCCATTCTCGAAGTGCCATTCCCGGCGTGCCATTCTCGGCGTGTCCATTCCCGGACTATATCTCCATTCTTGGAGTGCCATTTCCGGACTATTTATCCATTCCCAGCGTGCCATTCTCGACGTGTCCATTCCGGACTTGTCCATTCCCGGACTATATCTCCATTCTCGGAGTGCCATTCTCGGCAGAACTGATCTGATGTGATGCGGGCCTCACCCCCAGAATGCCATGCCTGGCAGAAACTGATCTGATGCTATGTGGGCCTTCCCTCCAAAATCCCATACCCGGCAGAACTGATTTGATGTGATGCGGGCCTCGCCCCCATAATGCCATACCTGGCAGAACTGATACTGAACCATTGTGCACCTCGCCCCCAGAATGCCATACCTGGCAGAACAGACATTGAACCATTGTGGGCCTCGCCCCCAGAGTGTCATATCCGACAACACTGATACCGATAATGATGTGGGCCTCGCCCCCAGAGTGTCATACCCGACAAGATTGATACTGATGCTAATATGGGCCTCGCCCCCAGACTGATGCTGATGTGGGCCTCGGACCTGGGATTCATTCCCTGGATTCATTCCAAATTCTGACGATGTGGGCATCGGCCCTGGAATTCATTCCCCGGATTCATTCCAAATTCTGACGATGTGGGCATCGGCCCTGGGATTCATTCCAAATTCTGACGACGTGGGCCTCGACCCTGGGATTCATTCTAAAACTAATGATGCAGTAGGCCTCGACCCTAGGACGCATCCCAATAACTGCAACCGACAACGGGACCTCGACCCTGGGACGCATCCCAAAAACTAATGATGCAGTGGACCTCGATCCTGGGACGCATCCCAATAGCTGCAACCGAGTACGGAGGCCTCGACCTTGGGACGCATCCCAATACCGCTGACAAAATATGGGCCTCGACCCTGGGACGCATCCCAAAAATGATGATGCAGTGAACCTCGATCCTGGGACGCATCCCAATAGCTGTAACCAACAACGGGGCCTCGACCCTGGGACGCATCTCAATACCGCTGAAAAAATGTGGGCCTCGACTCTGGGACGCATCCCAATAACACTGACAAAAGGCGGGCCTCGACCTTGTGACGCATCCCAAAATTACTGATGTGGGCCTTGCCCCCAAACTGATACTGACATGGGCCATACTCCAAACTGATGCTGATGTGGGCCTCGACCCTGAGACTCATCCCCAAAATTGATACTGATGCCAATGTGGGCCTCATCCCTAGGACTCATCCCCAAAACTGATACTGATGTGGGCCTCGACCTTGGGACTCTTCCCCAAAACTACTAATGTGGGCCTCGACCCTGGGATTTATCCCCAAAACTGATACTGACGTGGGCCTCAACCCTGAGATTCTTTCCCGAAACTGCTGACAATGTGGGCTTCGACCCTCTGGGATTCATTCTCGAAAACTGCTGATATGGGCCTCAACCCTGGGATTCATTCCAACACTCTGACGATGTGGGCCTCGACCCTGAGACTCATCCCTAAAACTGAAACTGATATAGGCCTCAACCCTGGGACTCATCCCCAAAACTACTACTCATATATTGCTGATTCTGGTTGGCTTGTTTTTGCCGCTTTTTCTTTTTCTTCTTTGAAACCTGTGAAAAATAAAACAAACACAAAAAAGAATGCAAAATATGTTACGTGTATGTATGCATGCATGAATGATTTTCTTATCCCACTGGGTTAGGTTTTTCCGCCAGTTCTCCAGGTGATTGCTCGGCCTTCTCTCTAGTCTCATGACTCAATATCTTGTTACGTCCTTGATTTGCGATGTGGTAGACTGGTCGCCCCCAGTCTTTGTTTTAGCTTTCTGCTTTCCGCTGCTTACACTAGGTCAAGGTGAACCATATGGTGGGGCCTTCCATATCATCATACTATATACATGCTACGAAATAGTCCCAATAGTTATACATATCATTATCCTCAAAGAATGCTCAATAATGAAACCAGAGAACCATCAAAACATTCGATGCAACTCAAATCCAAGTCTTTGAACAAATGATCTATGCCAGACTCAAATTGTGTGTGTGCAAATGTTCTTTCACAGCTTGATTCCTAAGTAGGCCAACTCAATGATTTTGTTTCAAAAATCGGGATCGATGGGTCAAACCAACCTAGATATCTCAATTATGCCTGCAGTTGCTTTTTTTTGTGCTTAATGTGGTATGGTTTTTTTTCTTTTTGTCTCTCTCTTTTTTCTTTTCATTTTGAACTTCTTTTTTTCTTTTTCTCTTTTTCGTTTTCTCTCTTTTTTTTTTTTCAACACACCTACCCTTAAGGTAGCATTTCTCCTCATGGTGGTCCTAATACTCGCCCATTGGTAGCTTCACGCTTATTAGTTATAGGTGGTTCAATTCTTTTCTTTAGAGACTTTTTTATTTTCAACCATACCACACATCATAGCACAAGCAAATTAGGATAGACATTTAGACGAACGATCATTCACCGACCTACAATTTCTTCAACTAGTCACTTTGCTAACTACTCAGGTTTTCACTGCTAAGAACCTATAATCATGTGCTTACGAGTCTAACATAGATCAATTACTCAAATTATCAGATAAAAGCACGTCAAAGGTTTATCGTTTCTAAGGTTTCTCCCTAAAGCAATCAATTTCATCATCGGACTTATGTCTAACTATCAAGGACTAAAAACAAACATATTTTTTTTTTCTTTTCCTTTTTTTCTTCTTTTTTTTCTTTTTCTTTTTTTTTGGGCCCACCATGGTCTTTCTATCCTTGCAGTAAAGTTCTCTGTTTCTCGATTTCTTTTTTCCCGATGTCAATGTTTGCTAAACTCTTATTTGACAAGTTTTTCTTTTTTCTAACCCAACAGATATCTATGATGGTTTTTAAGACACGAGGGTTAACATGATGCATGTATGCATAAGATGCATGGAATGTATGACACATAATTATCATGGGGTTATCAAAAGCGTAAAGGGTGGCCCCAATAGGTCATACGGCTATGGTTCACATGTGGGTTTACGGGAGTGTGGACAAAGGCTCTCGTTTGACGAAGGATTACCCACAACTAGGACTCCCCACTCAAGGGTTCAAAACCAAGTGAGTGCACCTTTTTTATACCTCACGGTACGTGCCAATGAGTTACGGTGTGTGACTAACTGTCGAATGGATTTCCCGTTGTAGATTCCCCAGAGGGAGGGTGGAGCGAGGCTCTCTTAAGTACCCAAGCCCCTTAGGCTCTTATCGCTTGGTGTCAGGAATAAACAACGAGTCTTCCAAACTAGTCTGTCACAACGATCTACAAATAATGATTATCTCGGTGTCTTCACAGCTTTTCCTTATGAAAAGGTAGTGAGTGAAGGAAGACATCGAACCATTACCTAGCCTTAACTATGCCTTTGGTTACACCCCTTTAACCTACTATAGAAACGGTCAACCAAGGCACAAATTATACACATCACAAGACATGATTTCGAGGCCAATTCTCTAAATCCCCAGTGGAGTCGCCAGACTGTAGACAACAAAAATCGGCGACGTTGTTCTAGGCTCGCGGCCTAGTTGGGAAGTACGCAATAACATGGAGTCGCCACCCGGTGTGAACCGGGACAAAGATTTAAGGCCGCACTCACCCCTCGCAAGGGAAGACCTCAAACCGTTGGGTTCAGAATGGTCCCTTACTTATGTCACTTGTGATGATATAATTTGTGCAATAAATCAACCGAGTCTACTCAATAATCATGCTCAAGGGTACTTAGATCTAACATGCTTCCATCTAACTAATTCCTAATCTAAGTTTGCATGCTTGAAAGTAAATTTTTTTAAACGGAAAACATGCGACATAACACAACGAGCATTTTAAGCCATTAAACCAAAATAAACAAATAACTAATTAAACATAAACATAAACTAAACAAAGCATCATGCAAAAGAATAAAGAAACAACATGCCTAAATAACATAATCATGCTTCGAACATTAAATAATAAACTAAATTAAATCATGCTTAAAATAATAAATAAACAACCTATAAACTACAACATGCTCAAATACAAATTGGATGGGACGAGATATATGTATCTTAAGTGGTACGTGGCGTTGTATCCCGAGTGCAGACCGCAATACCGTCCATTCGGAATCGGCTACGAAATTTACGTCCAGGTTTCCATCCGATATACCACAAAAGAGAACACACATCCCGCTCATCCAACAATCACATCATGCCTCAAACGACTCTCATGCAATAATATTTTAAAATAAATAAAATGAAATGAAAGATGATAAATAAAAAGGTGCCCTCAGGTCTAACCTCTTTTGTCGTCCAAGAAAGGGCGTTACACGTCCGTTGGAAGGGAGGATGATCCGCAACTCTTTTGGTTCACTAACTCAACATTTTTCCTCACTGTTTTGCTATTCGGGCTGCTGTTTTTTACTCCGTTTCGCTGCTGTTTTGCTGCTGTTTTTCAGGTCACTGTTTTGGTCGTTTCGGGGACTGTTTTGAGTGATTTTGAAGGCTAATGGGGCTGCGGTTTTGAGGGGTTTTTTGGGGGTGTTTATGCAGTTTTTTAGTGCAGTTTTGGGGTGTTTTCTGGGCTGTTTTGGGGGTTAAATAGGCGTGAAAAACTGGCAGTGCAGTGAGACAGAATGCAGCATTGAAGGAAGGGGATATGCGGCAGTTTTAAGGCTTATTTCAGGGGAATTTGCGGCACTTTAAGGGGGAATTGTTGGTGCGATTTTGGGCAGTAAAAGGGGCTTGAATTGGGAAGTAAGGGATGTATTTGGCGTGCAGTGAAGGGGGAATTCACAGGGCAGTTCTCAGCTGTGATGGAAGGTAGATGCGTTGGTGTTGGAAGGTGGTGTGGGTGTGAATATGAGGGCTGTGCAGGAAGTGTTTGTGGCGTGAATAATGAGGGATTTACTGTGTGTTTCTTGTGTGAATCTGCCAGGGTTTGAATGTGTGGAGAGGGGTTATTTTTATAGGCAAGGGGATGGGTTTTACCTTGTTGGGGAATGAATAGGATTTGTGAGATATTCTTTTAATTAAAATGTGATAGGGGAAATCTTTAATTAAGGGAAGTGATTTGCTTTTCTTTTTAGTTAAGGATATGATTTAGTTTAATTAGGCAAGGAATCCATGAGATTTATTTAAATTGGTAGGTGATTTAATTAAATTAGGAATGTGATTTATTTTAATTAGGAATGTCATTTATGGAATTTAATTTGAATATTTTAACTTGGGAAATGAATTTTAATTTGTGACATGTGTTTTATTTAATTTAATTGGATTTATTTAGTTTAGGGATGTGATTTAATTTAATTTAATTTAAGTTTAATTTAATTAGTTTTAATTTAATTGTGACATGTATTTTAATGTTTTAATTATTTAATTTGTGAGATGTGTTTTAAATGTTTTAATTATTTTTGGATGTGATTTAATGGGTTTTGGGGTGATTTAAAAACAGAGGTCCAACAAGCGAACCCGAAGCGAAACAAGCGAGTTAAATCTGACAAAATGCTAATTTCCAACTTTACCCTTCCAACGTCCGTTTCCCGCGGCTTTCACAACTAAAGAGGTAGTGTCTCCATACGAGACTCATCATCGGGCTGATATGCAAAAATGCAATGCCTACAGCCCCAATATCTCCCTACCGATCGTTGATGGATGGGTGATCTTGGAACTTCAATTTCTCTGTGATTCATTGCACAGTGAAACCCAATATTCCTCTAGAGTGACAAGCACTTCGAAAATGATGAGTTTTTGGGAGGGTAAAATTTCATCTAAAGTAGCTATGGTGGAGGCTTGAAAAAAAGGTTTGTGAAAGAGAATAGAGAAAATGGCTTTCACTTTTTTTGGGGAGAGAGAAAATAAGTTAAATTGCTTTTATTTAATAAATGGAAATCTCTAGCATGGTGTAGAAAGATAAAATAAAAACAATGCTTATATTAATTATTTATTCATTCTTCCAATTCTTCAAATAAACCCCACAACACATAATACATTTCAAAGAATTCCCATGACTTGGAGAATCTACGACCACCAAAATTTACTTTTAGTATTTAATTAAAAAAATCTTGCTTACATTAAAGAATTTTTTTTGTCACTGTCGGATCTTTCTGGTAAGATCCTACTGAAACCAGTAAAATTTTACAGGTTATTACAATTATGATGACAACGGATAATCTCATTGAAAAACACAAGTCAAGATCATCACATATGTATAATCCCTCCGTCACAGGTTATTCATATTATACCGGGGATATAAATAGGAATGTCAAATTCTTAAGGTATAATATAGTCGACTTATAAATTTACGATCTATAAATAACACTCGAAACTCGCTTCCGCAGTGTACCACAACCATGGATTACAAGTGCACAAACACGTGCAGGATACCTATGCCATGTACATATGACTGACAGATCCCATCTAATACACAAAGGATATTATGAGAATCAGTCAACACCTAAAGAACAGACGGAGGTCTTACCTAAATAGGTCGGTGACATGCTTGTCATCAAAGTGTGGAGGATAAGTCATATATCCACCATGATATCTCAAGTCTAAGGACTACTATGCTACTCAACGCGAGAAGATTGTTATTGACGTTGATGTACCATCTATTAGAAAATCTTCGGTGAGTCGTTCAAAGTTTATCGAATAAATACCTACATGTCTATACGAGTCTCCGAAGACTAATGGTTCACTAAGAACTCACTTTCGCAGTGTACCACAACCATGGATTTACTGGATCGTAAACATGTAAAGGATACTTATGCCTAGTACATAGAACTGACAGATCTTATCTCATCTATACAGCATATCATGAGCATCAATCAACACCCAACGAACAGGCGGGGGTCTGACCTAAATAGGTCAGTGATGTGACTTCCATCAAAATATGGAGGATAAATTATATATCCACTTTGGCATCTCAAGTCCAAGGACTACTATGCTACTTGACTTGTGAAGATTGCTATTGACGTTGGTGTACCATCTATTAGGAAAAATTCGGTGAGTCATTCAGTATTTATCCAATAAACACTTACATGTCTATACGAGTCTCCGAAGACTCATGGTTCACTTGGATAAATCATCAGAAGGCTAATAAATATAAATCACTTATTATAATAAAAGACATTATAAAAGATACAAGTGGGTTGGGACCAAGGGGTTAATAAAACTTTCCAAACTAAAGTTAATTTAACCAAAGGTATTACTAGAGTTAGATAATTATTTGGTGTCTTCCTTCACTCACTACCTTTTTATAGCCAAAAGGAAAAGCTGTGAAGACATCTAGATAATCATTTACTCAAAGCTTACCTTAAAGCGTATTTAAAGTGGTGGACTAATTTGGAGGATCTATTGTTTATTCCTGTCACCAAGGCAATAAGAGCCTAAAAGGAGGGTTAAAATATTTCACAAATATTCAAATGGAAAACAGAGTGTCACTTCGTTCCATCCTTGATGAGCATAAGCTCAAAGGGGAGAACTACAATGACTGGTTTAGAAACCTTAAAATTCTCTTACGACAAGAAAAGATTTTCTATGTTCTTGAAAGACCATTTCCCCCTGAACCCGTGGAAGATACTAACCAAGATACATTGATGCTTGGAAGAAACACGTCGATGATGATGAGCAAGCAGTTTGCATAATGCTTTGCTCTATGTCGGACGAACTTCAGAAAGCTCACAAAGATATGGATGCTCAAATCATCATCTTTCACTTGAAGGAGTTGTATGCAACTTCCGTTCATACCGTGAGATTCCAAGTTTCATGTGCTTTATTCCAAACAAGGTATACGGAATGATCTGTTAGTGGACACATGCTTAAGATGATCGGCCACATTGAAAAATTGGCCAACCTCGGGTTCATCATGGATAATGAGATAGGTCACGATCTAATTCTTCAGTCCTTACCAAAAGAATTCTCTAACTTTATTATGCAGTTTCATCTGTCTGATAAAGAAGCTCCTTTAGTAGAATTGCACAATCTGATAAAGCAACCAGAGAATGACTTGAAACCGGAGCTTAAAACCTTCGTCATGTTTACGGGTACGGACCTAAAGCCACGAGGCCCAAGGAAAAATAAGGGCAAGGTCAAGGCTCCAGATCACCTAAAGCCCAATGGTAAGGTGGAGAAGAAAAAAAGAAATGGGAAATGTTTCTTTTGTCGAAAGAAGGGTCATTGGAAGAAAGACTGCAGATCCTCGAAAGCCAAGGAAGCTAGGGAAGCCCAAGAGGCCAAGAAGCCCGATGCTTCAGGTATGTTGTATATGATTGAACTATATTCTCAAAACTCTGAACCTTCTACTTGGGTGCTTGACACCGGTTGTGGGACTCACTTGTGTAACAATGTCCAGGGCCTGAGAAACAGTAGGAGACTCCGTCATGGGGAGGTTGACTTACGCATGGGTAATGGAGCAAAACTGGCTGCATTGTGCATGAGGACTTATTCATTAGTTTTGCCGAATGGTTTAGTTTTAGACTTAGAATATTGTGTTTATGTACCTTCTCTAGTAAAGAACATCATTTCAATTTATTCTTTATGTAATAAAGGCTTTTTCAAGCTAATAAGTTGTAATGAATGTTCTATTTATTTCAATGAAATAAACTATGGAGATGGTATTTTGAATAATGGTATCTATGTCTTATAAACTAACAAAGAATGTTCAACCTCTAATATATACAACGTTAACTCGAATAATCTCAATGAATCACTTCTATGGCACAGTCACTTAGGTCATATCAATGAAACAAGATTAACTAAGCTATATAAGGATGGGTATTCAAACCCTTCAAATATAAACCTTATGGAACTTGTGAGTCTTGTTTTACTGGTAAAATGACCAAATTACCCTTCAAAGGTAAAAAATAGCGTGCGCGGAGACATTAGAACTCATACACTCTGATGCATGTGGACCAATGTCAGTCACCGCTAGAGGTGGATTCTCCTACTTCATTACCTTTATCGATGATCATTCACGATATGGGTATGTGTACCTTATGCGGTACAAATCTGAAGCCTTTGAGAAATTCAAAGACTTCAAGGCTGAAGTAGAAAACCAGCTTAATAAAAGTATTAAGTCAGTAAGGTCTGACCGATGTGGTGAATGTTGGGTTTCTACTATAGTCCCAAGATCAATTTAAGCAATGAAAATATGTTAATACAATAAAGAAGTATGGCAAAATCATACTTACAATGATCGGATTTGCGATGCGATGAACATAAATCTTTTTGCTCCTTCCTTGAAGCTCTCGGTAATGGCCATCTTTTGTGCTCCTTGGATTCGGTCAAGCTCCAAGCTTGGGAATGGATTCCATGCTCAAGGGTTTGTTTCCTTATCACCTTTGGATGACTCTTTATGTGTGCTAGCACTTGGAAAAATTTGCCATAAATTCTTCCTAAGCTTCTTATATCTCTCGGCTTTGAAGAAACAAAAGAGAGAAGAAGAATGCCCTTGGCCGAATGTAGTAGGGAGATAGAGGAAGAGAATGAGTTTTTTTTTTGTGTATTTGGTTTTCCAAAAACTAATACCAAAAATTCAAATCCAAAAATGACAAGACGATAAAGCCTTTCAACCACCCCCATCAATCACAAGTGACTAACATCACATCACTCAAATTGACAAGACATCCGTCACTTGAATGACTAATGATTTGACGCTTGATGTGACTTGTGGGCCGCACTTGAATTCGAAATGCGAGTGGGCCCGCAAACACTCCCGGGCTGGGGTTCGCTAATTCCGAATTAATAAATTTTCCGTTGCGACGTAATTAAATCAAATTTAATTAAATAATTATGTCTAGCAAAATTACTATTCACGTCGCTAGCGAATTAATTCTAAATTAACTCGTTCGCCCGAATTAAAATCTAATTTTAATTCTGTGTCGAAATCTAATTTCGTATAATATATCGAATATATTATTTTATCGATTAATTCCAAATTAATCGTTCTCTCTCTTTAAATAATATTTTATCCTAGATAAAATATCTCCGTAATTAATCCTAGATTAATTTTCTTTCTCTACTTAATTAATCCCAGATTAATTATGTGCGAGTCATACGTCATTGGTGAATCTTCGGGAAGCGACCCATGAGATCCCCGGATATGTTGGTAGTAAATTCGGTCGTCGGACTATCCAAACACGTACGTACCTAGTACTACGTTTTTACTGATTTACAAGACATGGCTGGCTTCTAGCAAAGCACCATGCCTACCCAATTCTCCAGAAATATTCTTAAAGGAATATGTGATCTATATCAGGCGTAGTATACATAGTATTGCGTATTACGATCCAGTATCGGATGTCACGTGCTAGGCCTGGGGCTGGAATTGTGTCTGCCCCGTACGAAGCACATACCAGATCTTTGGTAACTAGTCTCTATAATCGGATAACTATGACCTAGTCATATTATCCCGATAGCTGCAACATATAAGAGCACCAGTTCCGTATCCTACGTGACCATCATCTCCACTGTGACAGAAGTGATACTTCCATCTTGACATCACACCCAATACACTACGATTCTCAATATACCCAGAAAAGGCGTCCACAGAACCGGTTAAAGCCCTGGACGACCAAAACCAAAGTATATTGATTGTCGCAAGTATTAGTGGTGAATGTCTCAGGTTAAGACCAAATACACCTACCTTGATTCGGACTTCCATAGACACATAGTCATACTACGAATGGAATTCCGAGGGGTCTATCCAGAGCGAAGCTGTTTCCGTACCATCGGTAAACACAACCTTCTATTGCACTTGCATAAGTATCCAATACTTAAATATATGAGAACTATGCCGTTATGCTCCCATAACACGCACAAGTGTAATACTAGTCTATTATGCATTATCGATGTCCAATCTCGATAATAATCCGACTAGGGATGTTTTAATGATTAAACCTTCGTGGATTGATACTATCTCATATCATCTCAATCCAAAACTAATCATATGGACTTTTATCATTTATATATCCCGGTAACCTAATTACAAATGATAAAAGAGCAATTTCCTTTGTCACATAGTTAATTTGTACAAAAACACCATGTTCTGTACAAATAGTGATGCTATGGGTCATAATTTTCCAACAATCTCCCACTTGGCCTATAGCCAATCACTCAAGTGTCATACACCTGAACTATGTACGGTTCGCTCAAACTTCTCCTGAGAAAAATGCTTTCGTCAGTGGATTTGCAAAGTTATCATCTGATGCGATTTATTCGATCATCACATCGCCACAATGTATGATCCGAACGAATCAGATGAATAGTTGAAGTATATACTTGGATCGTTGATGAGACCATTAATTCTTTAGCCTGTGCTGTAGCCTAGCTTAGCTGCTAACAGAACTACTCCTAATCCAATTAGGATTATTAAGATCTAAATGGCTTCTGTTGCTGCCTCAGCTACAGCAATATTCCGATTTTGTTGTTTATTCGGCAACAGTATCTTACTTGGAAGATTTCCAGCTCACTATTCCGATATTCAAACTATATAGTACCTTTATTACGACTTATAGTCATTTTATCGGTTAGGAAACTTGCAGCAGTGAACCCAGTCACTTCAAGTTCTCCTTCTCCATAGCTTAAGAAAGCATCCTTAGTTCTTCTAAGATACTTAAGGATGTTCTTAACATCAATCCATTGACTATCACCTGGATTGGCCTAATTGTGACTCCATATGCTCAAAGCATATGAGACACCAGGTCATGTACATTTAAGGGCAAGGTCAAGGCTCCAGATCACCTAAAGCCCAATGGTAAGGTGGAGAAGAAAAAAAGAAATGGGAAATGTTTCTTTTGTCGAAAGAAGGGTCATTGGAAGAAAGACTGCAGATCCTCGAAAGCCAAGGAAGCTAGGGAAGCCCAAGAGGCCAAGAAGCCCGATGCTTCAGGTATGTTGTATATGATTGAACTATATTCTCAAAACTCTGAACCTTCTACTTGGGTGCTTGACACCGGTTGTGGGACTCACTTGTGTAACAATGTCCAGGGCCTGAGAAACAGTAGGAGACTCCGTCATGGGGAGGTTGACTTACGCATGGGTAATGGAGCAAAACTGGCTGCATTGTGCATGAGGACTTATTCATTAGTTTTGCCGAATGGTTTAGTTTTTTTAGACTTAGAATATTGTGTTTATGTACCTTTCTCTAGTAAAGAACATCATTTCAATTTATTCTTTATGTAATAAAGGCTTTTTCAAGCTAATAAGTTGTAATGAATGTTCTATTTATTTCAATGAAATAAACTATGGAGATGGTATTTTGAATAATGGTATCTATGTCTTATAAACTAACAAAGAATGTTCAACCTCTAATATATACAACGTTAACTCGAATAATCTCAATGAATCACTTCTATGGCACAGTCACTTAGGTCATATCAATGAAACAAGATTAACTAAGCTATATAAGGATGGGTATTTCAAACCCTTCAAATATAAACCTTATGGAACTTGTGAGTCTTGTTTACTTGGTAAAATGACCAAATTACCCTTCAAAGGTAAAAAATAGCGTGCAGCGGAGACATTAGAACTCATACACTCTGATGCATGTGGACCAATGTCAGTCACCGCTAGAGGTGGATTCTCCTACTTCATTACCTTTATCGATGATCATTCACGATATGGGTATGTGTACCTTATGCGGTACAAATCTGAAGCCTTTGAGAAATTCAAAGACTTCAAGGCTGAAGTAGAAAACCAGCTTAATAAAAGTATTAAGTCAGTAAGGTCTGACCGATGTGGTGAATGTTGGGTTTCTACTATAGTCCCAAGATCAATTTAAGCAATGAAAATATGTTAATACAATAAAGAAGTATGGCAAAATCATACTTACAATGATCGGATTTGCGATGCGATGAACATAAATTTTTTGCTCCTTCCTTGAAGCTCTCGGTAATGGCCCATCTTTTGTGCTCCTTGGATTCGGTCAAGCTCCAAGCTTGGGAATGGATTCCATGCTCAAGGTTTGTTTCCTTATCACCTTTGGATGACTCTTTATGGTGCTAGCACTTGGAAAAATTTGCCATAAATTCTTCCTAAGCTTCTTATATCTCTCGGCTTTGAAGAAACAAAAGAGAGAAGAAGAATGCCCTTGGCCGAATGTAGTAGGGAGATAGAGGAGAGAAGAGTTTTTTTTTTGTGTATTTGGTTTTCCAAAAACTAATACCAAAAATTCAAATCCAAAAATGACAAGACGATAAAGCCTTTCAACCACCCCCATCAATCACAAGTGACTAACATCACATCACTCAAATTGACAAGACATCCGTCACTTGAATGACTAATGATTTGACGCTTGATGTGACTTGTGGGCCGCACTTGAATTCGAAATGCGAGTGGGCCCGCAAACACTCCCGGGCTGGGGTTCGCTAATTCCGAATTAAAATTTTCCGTTGCGACGTAATTAAATCAAATTTAATTAAATAATTATGTCTAGCAAAATTACTATTCACGTCGCTAGCGAATTAATTCTAATTAACTCGTTCGCCGAATTAAAATCTAATTTTAATTCTGTGTCGAAATCTAATTTCGTATAATATATCGAATATTTTTTATCGATTAATTCCAAATTAATCGTTCTCTCTCTTTAAATAATATTTTATCCTAGATAAAATATCTCCGTAATTAATCCTAGATTAATTTCTTTCTCTACTTAATTAATCCCAGATTAATTATGTGCGAGTCATACGTCATTGGTGAATCTTCGGGAAGCGACCCATGAGATCCCCGGATATGTTGGTAGTAAATTCGGTCGTCGGACTATCCAAACACGTACGTACCTAGTACTACGTTTTTACTGATTTACAAGACATGGCTGGCTTCTAGCAAAGCACCATGCCTACCCAATTCTCCAGAAATATTCTTAAAGGAATATGTGATCTATATCAGGCGTAGTATACATAGTATTGCGTATTACGATCCAGTATCGGATGTCACGTGCTAGGCCTGGGGCTGGAATTGTGTCTGCCCCGTACGAAGCACATACCAGATCTTGGTAACTAGTCTCTATAATCGGATAACTATGACCTAGTCATATTATCCCGATAGCTGCAACATATAAGAGCACCAGTTCCGTATCCTACGTGACCATCATCTCCACTGTGACAGAAGTGATACTTCCATCTTGACATCACACCCAATACACTACGATTCTCAATATACCCAGAAGAAAAGGCGTCCACAGAACCGGTTAAAGCCCTGGACGACCAAAACCAAAGTATATTGATTGTCGCAAGTATTAGTGGTGAATGTCTCAGGTTAAGACCAAATACACCTACCTTGATTCGGACTTCCATAGACACATAGTCATACTACGAATGGAATTCCGAGGGGTCTATCCAGAGCGAAGCTGTTTCCGTACCATCGGTAAACACAACCTTCTATGCACTTGCATAAGTATCCAATACTTAAATATATGAGAACTATGCCGTTATGCTCCCATAACACGCACAAGTGTAATACTAGTCTATTATGCATTATCGATGTCCAATCTCGATAATAATCCGACTAGGGATGTTTTAATGATTAAACCTTCGTGGATTGATACATCTCATATCATCTCAATCCAAAACTAATCATATGGACTTTTTATCATTTATATATCCCGGTAACCTAATTACAAATGATAAAAGAGCAATTTCCTTTGTCACATAGTTAATTTGTACAAACAACACCATGTTCTGTACAAATAGTGATGCTATGGGTCATAATTTTCCAACAATCTCCCACTTGGCCTATAGCCAATCACTCAAGTGTCATACACCTGAACTATGTACGGTTCGCTCAAACTTCTCCTGAGAAAAATGCTTTCGTCAGTGGATTTGCAAAGTTATCATCTGATGCGATTTATTCGATCATCACATCGCCACAATGTATGATCCGAACGAATCAGATGAATAGTTGAAGTATATACTTGGATCGTTGATGAGACCATTAATTCTTTAGCCTGTGCTGTAGCCTAGCTAGCTGCTAACAGAACTACTCCTAATCCAATTAGGATTATTAAGATCTAAATGGCTTCTGTTGCTGCCTCCTCAGCTACAGCAATATTCCGATTTTGTTGTTTATTCGGCAACAGTATCTTACTTGGAAGATTTCCAGCTCACTATTCCGATATTCAAACTATATAGTACTTTATTACGACTTATAGTCATTTTATCGGTAGGAGGAAACTTGCAGCAGTGAACCCAGTCACTTCAAGTTCTCCTTCTCCATAGCTTAAGAAAGCATCCTAGTTCTTTAAGATACTTAAGGATGTTCTTAACATCAATCCAGTGATATCACTTGGATTGGCCTAATTGTGACTCCATATGCTCAAAGCATATGAGACACCAGGTCAGTACATTTATTTCATTGTACGAGTTCTGGAGAATGCCAACAACTTTAGATCTATCCCAGTAGATCTTTATTCCTAGAATAAAGGTTGTCTTTCCCAAGTATTCTACGGAGAATTTTTCATGAAAGCCAAGCTTTCACCGATTGTTTACGGGAATGTCATTTCCAAGAAATGACATATCATCATTATTTAGGACAATCACTTTCAGTGCGCTCCCACAAAACTCTTTATATACATAAGAATCATTTCATTTTGAATTAAATCATATACCATTATGATTACATCAAAACTATAGTTCCAAGAACGCAATGCTTGCTTCAATCCATAAATGGATCGAATTAACTTGCAAACCTTGTTTCCTTGTTTTGGTACGACAAAACCGTCAGGATGTTATAAACATCCTCCAAAAAGGTTTTCGTTTATTTAAGGAAATCGATTTTGACCTTCAGCTGTCATATTTCATAAATGAAACATGTCCAGCATTAGCAATCATTATCTAATGGATTTAGCCATGGCAACATGTAAAAGTTTCG